>JAOQMP010091125.1:0-16421 GCA_027563575.1 Erythroxylum pedicellare
ATGGGAAGATTCTTAAATATAAAAAAGTTGAGAGAGGATGTAAGGCCATATCCTTCTTGTAGATTTGACCATATTAATTTATGCAAAAAGGGTATGAATTGTATTAGTTTCCAATTTTAGTTACGTAAAACTATTGCAAAAGCATCCTATCAATATTTGCAAGTCACTTTGTATTTCTTTGTTACTAAAATATAACTCGAAGTCTTTTTTAAGGGGATTAAATCAATAAGTTTATATGAAAATATGGTTTTTTTTTATCATCAAAAGAGTAAAGAGCATGTCCATATCTACTTTAGCCTTTCCATCTCTCATCTTGAATCTTGAATAAATGAAGTTTTTGCAAACAGTATGATGGAAAAAATAAAGAACTATCGGGAGATTCTTAAACACAAAAAAGCTGAGAGAGGATGTAAGGCCATATCCTTCTTGTAGATTTGACCACATTAATTTATGCAAAAAGGGTAAGAATTGTATTAATTTCCAATTTTAGTTGCACAAAGTTGTTGCAAAAGCATCTTATCAATATTTTCAAGTCACTTTTTATTTCTATGTTACTAAAGTATAACTTGAAGTCTCTTCTAGGGGGATTAAATCAATAAGTTATGAAAATATGAATTTTTTCCTAGCATCAGAAGAGTAAAACAGCACGTTCATATCTACTTTAGCCTTTCCCATTATTGAATAATGTAGGCTTTGGATAAGCCTACTAGTTTTGATTTGGGGATCATACTTTCAATCAAGCATTTTTTCAATCAAGCTCTTGCTAGGGAGAGCTTTAGGAGATAACATTGATGGTCTAAGGGTTATTTGTTGGAGGGGCATATTTGTAATTTAAAAATTGCCTAGTTTATGATGAAAAGGAAGAATCTTAATGCAAAAGTTGAATATAGTGTTCTAACTCCCTTTAATCCATATGCATGCATTTTTGTGATTAATTCTCTAGTAACCAAGGCTAAACTGGTCAGAGGTGCCAACTATTAGGTGCAAGTCGTACCATTTATTACAGCAGTTTTAGAGTTTTAAGAAAGAATGAATTCACAATCAAGCAGAAAATAGTATGCTTCTACATATATAAATGTTATAGCTGTGCCTTTTCCACAAAACTATTGCCATTTTCAAGCTATTCACAACCAATAATTGAAAAAATCATGGTAGAGATGATACTTACGAAAAGAACTATCCGAATTAACAGTAAAACTAAATAACTAGAAAAGAGAAGTAATGATTACTGAAGCTGGATGCATCCACAAATAATATAGAAAAAACATTTCCAAGTACTAATACAACTATAACTATTATTAAACTACACGTGAGAAGCATAGATGTAATATATTTGAACATTATATGCATTCATAAGGTATTTTGTATACTACCTTAGTAGAAGAAATGCAAGCAAAATTTGGAATTGAACATGTCACTTTGCTCATGATTTTGCATGTTTCTACTAAAGAATTATAGTTCAACACAATTTTTGAACCATAATTTCATGAATATAAAGCTACGTAATAAAGCCCCTACATATCTAGCACAAAAGTACTCAATTCTAGGGCTAAAAAAAGTGAATTTAGGGAAGAAAATGGTAAATGCATTTAATACATTGCCAAATTTAGATTGTTGCCATGTATTTTTCAAGTGATAGATTCAGAAAACTTTTCTCTAATCATTTTTCAATTAAGGAATTGATAAATTTCCACTAAAGAATTAGCCATGGTAACAGAAAATGGGTAAGTTTTATCTTGAAAACTCATTTGTTGTGTTTTATACTTTTATGCCAAACAAGAGAGCTAATGTTATTCTTCCTTTTTCCAATCCTAAAAGTCCTTTAAATTTTCATATCAAAGCAGCAGAATATGCTTAATAATTAAAGTATATTTAAAAGCTATTTCAATGGTAGGTTTTAAGTGTAGATAACTATCTCCATTGAACGACCATTTTTAAGACATCACACCAAGTTAGCTTTTAAGCAATTGGTTTGGAGACATTTCTTATACACATGATTGAGTAGTTGTAAATATGATAATAATTAAATAATGATATGACTTGAACTTGAATGTAAGTTTACATTGAATAGTGGAGGCAATTTCATAAGCAGAAGGGTTCAGAAGACAGTCTCTAATGAACTTGGGAAACCATAAAATTAAACACAACTGATATATCTGAGAAGTCACAAAATAAAAATGTGATGTTTATTATATATAAGAAATAATAAGTTGAAGTAGGCATACATTGAGCTTCACCATATGAAATTGAGAAGAAAAAAACACATATAAGTAAAAGGAGGGTAGGCGTAGCTTTAGAAATATGCTATTCTATATCCACAATGTAAGGGAACAATCCATTAATATGGTATGTGTAGATGAAATAAGCAGTGTAATGTAGTTAACGGGAAATAGAGCATGGCAATTAGAACCAATCATTAACTCACTTAGTTATTAAAAAAATTGATGTCATGGAAATATAATTTGTCCTATCCCATCAGCTATCCAACCACTAAATAAATATCTAATAAGAACACCATCGAGATACGTACTAACCACAATGCCTACATTTGACATGAAGAATGAATAGTAGATCCTAATGAAAAGGCACATGTGGTGTAAAATGCAAAAGCATTCACAGTGGATCACCTTCTTCCAAGGTATTGTCAGTGAATCCAAGATGAAAGGATATGCTTTCAAGCGATTCATTTACCACACTGAAACAATCAACCAAAATAAACGAGAATCTAAAACAAGGTTCAGCACATATAAGGTACAAGTAATGATTATAGAAAAATATGAAGAGAAGACCAGGAAAAACAAGTCTAAAAAGGTGTACAAACCCAATATGGTAACCAAATAGGAGGGATGATATGATTAGCACTAACATATGAGGAAAAGAAAGCTTCAATGAAAGATTTGTAGTTTCAAAATCCAGATTGTTCTGTAAAAGATCTAAAAGAACATATAAGAATCAAGCCAAATGTTATGCTAAAAAGATTGTGCAACTTTAAAATAATGATGAAGCAAAGGAACTTAACAATTAGCGGATGACAAAAATCTAAAGTGACTATTAAAATGAACTCATAAAAAACATGCAATAGAAACAAATTCTTAATATCACTTCTCACTAAACTAAATCTATAATGAACCTCTTAAATCTCAATAAATGGATCTACCTAAGTTATGTTCTACATCATCCAAATTTGAGTAGTCCCTCGATGTCATTCTTTTGTACATCGAGCATGATTCACGTTGTCCACATATGCTAATAGCGGAGCCAACGTATCATCTAAACACAACACGAGGAGATTCCACTGAGCCTCATTTCGATTAATTAAGTTTTCTTTTAATCCATATTTTCCCATCGAAGCTTAATCGGTTATGTTAAGATATAGAATATGGGGTAGAATATACATTGGATATGATTGGTTAATGCTAGCTGGATCATAGCTTAAGAATTGTTGTTTGGTGTGATTAAATGATAGTTCTTATTTGACTTGGATTCTGAAATTAAAAAGGCTATCTTGGAAAAACATATTGAGTTAGAATCCATCTAGAGAAGATCTCTTGTAGATAATGTTAATGTGTTGATTGTCATGAGCTTGAGTAGATATGATTTTTGGTGTTGAATGATTTTGTGTGTGAAAAATCTTGGTGTGTTGTTCGCGCCTGGTTGTTGATTTTGGTATGTGATTCATGATAGCTCTTTGAGTTTGATTGTCGTCTAAAATTCTGCTGTGACTCCTTCCTTTTTTCCTGTCGTGGTTTGTGTGGTGGATGACTGTGCGTGCTCTTTTGTTTGTAGATGAATCTTTGGTTGTGAGCTCTATGTTTGGTGTTGTTGATTGAATAGGTGTACTATTGAATTCATTCCACGTTGATAATTAATTCATCTTATTGTTGTGTTTACTTCGATGGAGCTGCATCTCTCTTTGGTCAGTCGTAGTTGATGTTTTCTAGTGCAACTGTGAATTTGTTCTACTGATTCATTATTTTTGATTTGACTACTGAAGTATACTTGATAAACTATTTTCAGATGAGTTTTTGGAGAAGCTGAAAACATTGAGAAGTTGTTCCTTTCTATCTTAAATGTTTTCGTTTTTAGTTCTCTGTCATTTAATCCCTTTAGTTATTTATTTATTGTTTTTCATTAGAAGATTTTTGAGAAATTTCTCTATTGAGGTTAACATGAGTCGGTCGAGTTATCGGGTATGAAAAACTTTAATGGGCTGTGAGGACTAGGGATAGTGGCAAGGGTTGAGTGAGTCGACTCTATAAGGCTTTATACAAAACTATTATTGTTCTTTGGTAAAATTATTAAGCTGGTGAGGGCTCTGCAGATGTAGGCAAAGTGTGTTGAATTAAGTTAGCAAATTTCAGTGTTGATTTATATTTATGTATTTAATTTTTTTGGTTTTGATTGTATTAGAAATGACTACGATTAAATAAGAGATTTTGAAAAACCATTACATCCTTCAAGTTTTCAATTAGTATTAGAGTGGGCCACCGAATCGTAACTTGGTATAACAAGTTACTGCAGATCTGTGTTTCACAAATATGGCTATAAGAGAAGGAGCATCAATTACTAAGCCATTACTATTAGACGGTTCCAACTATGCTGCGAGGAATCATAGATGAGAGTCTTTATTCAGGCACAAAAAATAAAAGCATGGAACTTGGTGTTACATGGTTGGACACATCCGATGATAATTGATGACAAGGGAGAAGTAGTCTTGAAAGATCCGTCTGAGTGGACAAGAGTTGAAGAAGAGAGAACACTTGGAAACTCACAAGCCATGTATGTCATCTTTGGTGCTCTTAATAAAGTTCGCTTTTCAATGATATCAGCTTGTGAATCAGCTAAAGAAGCATGAGACACTCTACAGACTATAAATCAGGGATCAAAATCTATGATAGCCTCAAAACTTTAAATATTGGTTATGAGATTTGAAGAACTAAAGATGGATGATAGTGAAACCATTAGAGACTTTTATGAGAGATTGTGTGTTATAGCAAACCAAGCACATCAACTCGGGAAGACATACTTAAACTTGAAACTGGTCAAGAAGACACTGAGATCACTACCTTCGAGGTTTATCCCAAAAATTGCAATAATCAAGGAAGATCATGACATAAATGATTAGTCATTGGAGAAGGTAATTAAATTCTTACTAATTTTAAAATGAATTTGTTAAAGGGTAAACAAGAGAGGTGCAAAGGATTGGCACTACAAACTGAAACTGGAAAAGGTATGAATGATGTAGAAGATGAATCCGACAAGAAGAGGATCTGGTATTACTAACACAAAATTTTATTAAGTGGTTAAAGGAAGTGAAATAGGATATACTCGAGTTTAGGCAAAATGGTGGGAGTTTATCGAACAACAACTTTAAATAACAAGCTAAAACTCAAAAGGGTGAAAGAAAAGTGAAGAGAATTCAATGTCATTAGTGTTAAAGCTTTGGACATGTGCAAGTGGAATGCGCTAACACCTTGAATAAGAGAAAAGGGAAATATTATACGAGCACTTGGAGTGAGAATGAATTCGAAAATGAATATGACAGTGAGAAGAAGTTATAAATAGTGCTTTGTTTAGTTGCTTTATATAGCAAAAGTCCAGTCGCTTGCTTAACAACAACCAAAAAGGAAGTAACAGATAACGTAAACGTGAGTAAATCATAAAATTTCTCAAAAAACCTAGACGAATCAGCTTAAAGTTTAATCTTAGATTATGATAGTGATGATAGTGGTTTAGATGACAAAAAAGAGAATATTTACTAAGCTTATGGGTGCAGACATGTAAGAAGAATGAAAACTTGAAGGAAGAAAACTTCTCTATAAAGAACATCATTTGATATTTAGGAAGAAATTGATGTCAACATTAGATGAGCTCGGTAAAGTAAATTTGAAGTTGGTTAGTACCAAAAAGGGATTAAGGATGTTAAATGGAGGCATAGAAAAGTTGATGGAAATCAATAAGATTAAAGGGGATCTTCAAGAACGTGCTTCACTATGCATTGATGGATTGCCACACCTAAAGAAAGTGCTTCACGTTGATGGATTGAAAGCCAATTTGGTGAGTATAAGCCAACTTTGTGATGATATTGGTTAAATTTACAAGTGATAAATTCCAAGTATTAACCAAACAAGGAGAATGTCCTGTGAGTAGCCAACGATCAACCAATAATTGTTATATATTGTAGCTCACAACTACTTGTAAATCAGCCTTATATGATGAAAACAAAGATTTATGGAATCAAAAACTTGGGCGCACTAACTATGAGCTTATTAGTAAATTGAAGAAATTGGAAGCTGTGAGAGGTTTGCCAACCATGACCAAAGAAGATAAAACGATATGTAGTGCATGTCAAATGGGTAAGCAGATGAGAGTGCCATATAAAAAGGTTAGACACGTTACTTCCTCACATATTAATTCATATGGATTGGTTGGCCCAACCCAACATGATAACATTAGTGGGATGCGATATTTTTAACTTGTGTTGATGATTATTCTAGATATACTTGGGCATCATTTTTGAAAGAATCATCAAATGTTTTTAAGGCTTTTAGAAGCCTATGTGTGCAGGTCATGAATATGAAAAATATGACAATGTTGAGAATCCAATCAGCTCACGGAAGGGAATTTGAGAATGCAACCTTCAATGATTTCTATGACAAGTATGGTATCATACAAGAATTTTCAGCACCTAAAACTCCACAATAAAATGGAGTTGCTGAGAGGAAGAATCAAACCCTTCAAGAAATAGTTAGATCTATATTGAATGGAAGAAAAATGTCAATACAATTTTAGGCTGAAGCAATGAACACAACATGTTATATATGTAACAAAGTTCATCTCAGGAGTATCCTAGATAAGATTTCTTATGAACTTTAGGAGGGAAAGAAGCCACATATAAGTTACTTTCATATTTTTGGTAGTAAAAGCTATATTCTTAAAGATTGGGAACAACTCGGAAAATTTGAGAGCAACAGTGATGAAAGGATCTCCATTGGTTATTCAACTTACAGTAAAGCATACCAAGTGTTCAATCAAATAATCAAGAAAGTGTTAGAGTCCATAGGCATTGTGATAGATGATGTGTCTATATTAAATGGTCAAGTGGCAGAAGAAAATTCACAAAACTAGCCTTACGAACCAGCTCAAACAAGCAATGATATAAGAGCCAAAAATTTCCCAGATTTGTAGTTAGTTGCTGTTGGTAAAGTAACTGCGCAAATAGAAGAAATGTTAGTTGCTTTGAATGATGAATCAACCAAGACAATTGATGCGGAAATAGTTCCTTTAAATATTGAAAACTAGAGGGAAGCTAATTTGAACTGGGATCATCCCTCATGAATTAGGAGAAGTCATCTATTAGAGAATGTTATTGGAGATGTTAGCAGGAGAAGAAAAACGAGAGAAAGAAAAAGGGTTGATTACTGAGAACTCGTAGGATATTTGTGTTATAACTCTTCATTCGAGCCTAAAATATTAAAGAACCATTACAAGATGAGTTCTAGATAGCAGCTATGTAAAAAGAATTGGCTTAATTTGCACAAAATGATGTATAGGAGTTGGTGTCAAGACCATCAGATGTGAATATGATTAGAAAAAAATGGGTGTTTTATAATAAAATAGATGAAAAGGGCAATGTAACTGGAAATAAAGCAATGTTAGTAGCTCAAGGCTATTCTCAGATTGAAGGAATAGACTTTGATGAAACCTTTGCACTAGTGGCACGACTTGAGTCAATTAGACTATTATTGGGTATAACATGTGTGAAAGGTTTCAAGCTCTATTAGACGGATGTAAAAAGTGTTTTTGAGTGGTTTTATATAGGAAGAGGTATATATGGAGCAATCGAAAGGATTTATTAATTCAGCCTATGCAGATCATGTTTTTAAGCTAAAGAAGACTCTTCACGGTCTCAAACAAGTGCCAAAGGCGTGGTATGAAAGACTCACACAATATCTTATCAAGCAAGGCTATGATGAGGTAGTGTTGAAAAAATTTTATTTATTAAAAAATTTAGATCTAATTTGATGATTGCTCAGATTTATCCTAACTATATTGTGTTTAGTTCCACTCATCCGAAGTTGGTAAATAAATTTGTTGAATTAATGACGTGTGAATTTGAGATGAGTATAGTAGGTAAGTTGAACTTCTTTTTGTGATTGCAAATTAAACAAGCGAAGGATGACATTTTTATATCACAAACCAAATATGTGAAGAATTTAATAAAGAAGTTTGGACTTGAGAATGCTAGATATGCGAGACACCTATGAGTGTCTCTACGAAGTTAAATAAAAATGAGAATGGCAAGTGTCAATGTCAGCCTCTATCAGAGCATTATTGGGAGCTTATTGTATTTACCTATCAGTAGACTAGATATCTGTTATAGCATTAGAGTATGTGCTCGATGTCAAGATAACCTGAAAGAGACATACTTCGCAACTGTAAAGAGGATTATTAGGTATATGAGTGGTACATCTAAATTTGGAATTTGTCATATTTATGACTTTACGTCTTATCTAGCTGGGTATAGTGATGCAGATTAGGCTTAAAATTTAGACAATTGAAAAAGCACTTTAGTGGGTTGTTTCTTCTTAGGTAACAATTTGATTTTGTGGTACAGTAAAAAGCATAATTCAATTTCATTTTTAACTGTAGAGGCATAATATATTACTGCAGGTAGTTGTTATTCGCTATTTCTTTGGATGAAACAGATGCTGGAAGATTATGGAATTGATTAGGAGGAGTTGACAATCTTATGTGATAATAAGAGTGCTATAGACATCCCAAAGAATCTGGTTCAGTATTCGAGAATGAAACACATTGATTTGAAGTATCATTTTATCTAAAAGCTTGCGGAGAACAAAATGGCCACTTTGTCATATATTTCTATGGAAAAACAATTGGCAGACATCTTTACAAAACCTCTTAATGTAGTTATGTTTGCTCTTCTTCGAGCTTTAGGACTGTGTTTTTAAAATTATTTATGTATCTTTTCTTTTAAAAAAAAAAACAAAATGTAAATTCAAAAAGGGACTAAAATCCTTAACTTGTATTCTTTATTTTTATGCTACTGTCGTACCCTTTGTCGTCCTAACTCCCCTCTTAGTTTGGATTTTGGCTTCCATTGGGCTCCATCGAATACCTATTCTCCTCCTCATCAAGCTTAAGCTTTCTCATCAGTATGGGTTTCTCTCTCAAGCATCTCTCTCTCTCACTACATTAGTGACACTCATCTCTATTTGCTTAGGTTTCTGATTTTTTATGCTAAAATGGGCAAGACGAAGAAAAAATCTTCCTCTTCAGTGGTGGAGAAAACATCTATGGCAGCTACTCATCGCTAAAATTGTCTCCTGCTAAACCTAATGCCTAAAAGGAAATTGACCAGAGCTTGGTCATTTTTTTCCACTCTTATTGAGGTTCCTAACACCACTTTGATTTAGGATAGACCTTCAAAATGCGATGATGCTATATGGGTCTTGCTTTTAATGGTCAAAGGGTCTTCATCCGACTCCGACAAGGTTCCCACTGTAGATGCTCCACCGAACGCTCCTTTTACTGTTCCTCAAAATCAGACAAAGTAACTAGCTCCAAAAATGGGCAGTCTGCCCATTTTAGAGAATTTCTTCTGGTTGAATGACAATGGATAATGCAATATCATTTAAGTTTTACATTTCCGAAGCTACACAAAAGTGGGATACTTTTGGCAATATCATATTAGTTCTTGACCACCCAATTAATTTAGAGGAATTCCAACAGTATCAATTGGATTTTATGTTATCTGAGAGGACTTTATTGGAAGTTGTGTCGCTATCAGAACATTCTAATTCTTAATTGGTAAAGGAATTTTACTACAATTTGACTACTGATATATTAACTGATACTGCATTAAGCTATAAATTGGTGTATGTGTGGGGTCAGTTGGTACAATTTGATAGACTAAATGTTTTTTATGGGGTTTGATAATCTGACTAGAGATTAAATTTATGATGAAGACTGGACTGTTCTGAATGATTTGATTGCTACTATGTTAACTATAGGCAAATTAACCACTTAACCATCCAATTTGATGTTGGATACTTCTATATTGACACAAAAGAATTTTTGATTTATAAGTTAGTTTTAGTTAGTTAAATGCCTAGTACACATGTTGTTTCAGTTTATTCAGTGCAACCTAAATTGGCCTATACAATTGGTACTGGGGTGAATTTTAATCTGAGGTGACTCATAATTGTAGCTATACTGGCTATTAGGGGTAAGTTGCACTCCTTACTATATTTTTCATGCCTTATTACTCAATTTCTATATGTCAATGGCATCCTTCGGTTGGAGTCAAGTTTCTTTGAACTAGTTAAGTTAATAAATATCTTGCTAAGAATTTTCAAGCAACCACGAGTAGTGGACTTGCCCCACACCTCATTTGGCCCCTCGGATGCCTCGGCCACTTCATCCGTCAATCCTCATGCGACTCTTTTCATTGAAATTAAACAGATTGAAGGCATCTTTCAAGTGGGTCTTGACACTCTTCGTGAGCTGAAGTAGCAGGTTCTTCGATTCTACGATGCCTCTTAACTATACTTTTTTAGCATCCTTTGTCCCAAAGGGGGAGAAGACTTGGGATTATGTTGGTTATTGTCTTGTCTTTTATGTTTTGTTTATTTTGAGATGATTGTTAATCTTGAATGATAATGTTTATGTTTGGACTTTAAATTAAGGGGGAGTCTTTGTCATGTGAATTGTGAATTTCAGATTTGTGACAAACGATGCCCAAAAGGGGGAGATTGTTAAGATATATGTTATATATCTCATTATTTATTTTTGGCAATTTTGATAATTAGACCTACAAGATAATGTAGCTTAAAATCCTAATCAAGATGGGGTAGAATATACATTGGATTTGATTGGTTAATGCTAGCTGGACCATGACTTAAGAATTGTTGTTTAGTATGATTAAATGATAATTCTTATTTAACTTATCTCAATTTAAAAAGACTATGTTGGAAAAAAGTAAAGAGTTAGAACTCCATCTAGAGAAGATCTCTTGTAGATGACGTTAATATGGTTGATTGTTGTGAGCTTGAGTACATATGCTTTTTGGCTTGGATTGATTTTGTGTGTGAAACTTAGTGTGTTGTTCACGACTGGGTGATGATTTTGGTGTGTGATTCATGACAGCTCTTTAAGCGTGGTTGTTGTCTGATATTCTACTATGACTCCTTCCTTTATGCCTATCATGATTTGTATGGTAGACGACTGTGTGTGCTCTTTTATTTGTGGATGAATCTTTGGCTGTGAGCTCTGTGTCTAGTGTTATTGATTGAATGGGTGTGTTGTTGAATTGATTCCATATCTATAATTAATTCCTTTTATTGTTGTGTTTACTTCAGTAGAGCAATGTCACTCCTTGTTCAGTTGTAGTTGATGTTTTCTGATGCAACCATGAATTCATTCTACTGATTCATTATTTTTTACTTGACTATTGAACTATACATGGTGAACTATTTTCAGATAAGTCTTTGGAGAAGTTGAAAACAACGGGAAGTTGTTCCTTTTTATCTCAAGTTTGTTCCTTTTTGGTTCTTATTTATTTAATCACTTGAGTTATTTGTTTATTGCCTTTCATTAAAACATTGTTAAGAAAAATTTTCTATTGGGGATAACACAAGTCGGTCGTGTTATCGGGTGTGAAATACTTTCACGGGCTGTAAGGACGAGAGATAGTGGCAAGAGTTAAGTGAGTCGACTCTATAAGGCCTTGTATAAAACTATTGTTGTTTTTTGGTGAAAGTATTAAGCTTGGTGAAGCCTCGCAGACGTAGGCAAAGTATGTCAAATTACGTTCACAAATTTCGATGTTGAATTATATTTATGTATTTTTTTTGGTTTTGAATGTGCTAGAAACGACTGCAATTAAATCAGAGATTTTGAGAAATCATTATATGCTTCAAATTTTCAAGTAAAAAAATCATGATCTTATGCATAAAGGAGTACTATAGAAACAAACAGATTCTTACGATTTTTATTTATTTAGTGATAGCTCAAAGTTTACAATTAACAATTTTGATGATAATTGTATAATATTTCAAATTTTAAATTAGATTTATTTTCTTGTACAATTAATGGTCTTATTCTCAAAAGCAAATAAAATCATAAGAAATATGTTTTCTCTTACAAGAATTTTCTTTATGAACTTAGCTTATTACAAATGGTTTATCTAAAAGGATCCTACTAATTATGAAGGTCATATATTAGCTTCGTAATTACTGGAAGATTTTTGACAAAGATGATGTCGAAGTTATTCAGATTCAAATCAATCTAGTTGACTAAAAACAACTGAACGATATAGAAGCTTACAAAGTTACATTGTCAAAATTCATCAAAAGTATATACATTCTTGAAAGGGATATCTTTGTAAAAATTCTCTTGTGCGTTAGAAAGAGAAATTATGTTGAGAGAGATTACTGAAGCTTATATTAAACAAACCCTTTTTTTCTAATTTTGAGAGCTTGTGGAGGTTAGTGAAATACTACTTGTGTTGAAAAATATTAACTTGTGAGCTTGGAGAGGCTTGTCAAATTATTACTTGATTTTATAGTAAAACACTCAAGTTGTATACTTGAGGATTGAACATAGGCTTGAGTTATAAGCTGAACTAATATAAATCGACTGCATCCTCCTTCTGTCTCTCTCTCCTTATCTTTTATAGTTTTGCATTATATTGTGTGTGTTCATTTCAGCAAGAGGCTCCTTCACATTTATAATAGGTCCCTTTTGTTTTCAACTTACTAACAGTTCCTTTCATTTTTACAGATGCCTTTTTTTTATTTTCAATGGGACTTATACTTTAGTAGGGTCCTATCGACTAATAGCTACTATCACCTGACAAGATCCTATTGATTTAAATTTTAATAGGCTCTTGTCTTTATATGAATTGAAAGTAACAAAAATTTTTTAAGTCACACACAATTCACACCCTCTTGTGTGTGTTTACTTTATCATTTGGTATCAGAGGCAGGTTTCACATTTTTGTATTTTATGGCATGTGATAGATCATGGCAAACACCTTGAGAAGTTTTGAAGGAAAATTTGTCTCAAAGCCCCTTTACTTCAATGGAAACAACTATTCATACTAGAAAGAGAGAATCTATATATCTTTAATCTATAGATATTGACGTATGGAAAGGAATTAAAGTTGGAGCTACAATTCCCACTTTTGATAACGTAGAAGTATGGACTAATGTTGATAGGAGAAATGCATAGCTAAATGCTAATGCAAAACATCACCTGATATGTGCGTTGTCTCCAGAAGAATGTGAAAAGATATCGTACTGCTTTATAGCAAAAGAAATAAGGGAAAAACTTAAAGTCATGTTTGAAGGAACGAATGAGGTAAAGAAGCATAGAATAAGTCTTTTAGTGCATCAATATGAAACTACTGGCATGAAATAAGGAGAGACCATAAACGAATTCTTTAGACACTTAAACAATATCATCACGAATCTAAAGAACTTAGGAAAGATATATCCCAATGACGAGGTTGTAAAGAAGATTTTGAGGTCACTACTAAAGGAATGGAGACCTAAGATGACAACTTTAGAAACGATAAAAGATCTAGACACTATTTCACTCAATTGGGTATGAGAAAATTTGATGATTCATGAAATCAAGCTTACTTTGAGATGAAAGATCCTCTTACAGAAAAGGAATGGCACTAAAAATAACTGACAAATCAAACTGTGATGAAAGTGACACTGAGTTGCAAATAAATGGAGATGATGAGTTCAACTTTATGGTCAGAAAATATGCCCGCTTTTATAAAAAGAAGCTGATGAAGAAAAGAGAAAGAAACAAAAAAGACAAAAACAACAGGTTCCTATCAAAAGGTAGCAGTAGTAATAGCAATATACAAAACAATCAAATCATATGCTATCATTATAAGCAGCCTAGACACAAAAGACCAGAATGTCCTCTTCTTCAAAAGGACAAGTTAGAGAACAGAAAATTCAAAAAGCAAGCAATGGGTATAGCCTGTTCAGATGAGGATTCTGAAAGCTTTGAAGAAGAAGAACTAGAAGAAGTTAGCAACATTTGCTTGATGGCTGAATCAGGAGATGACAAGGTATATTATTCTGACTCTGATATTGAAGTTGATGAATTGAAAATTTCATACCATGAATTGTATGATTACTATAAAAGGTTGACAGTGAAGTTGAGAAGTTCAAAACCAAGGATGCATCTCCTAATAGTGAGATTAAATCATTGAAATATGAAAATGAAAATTTGGAGACCAAAAGAGGCTAACTATAAGCAACAGGTTTTTGAAAAGGAAGCACTAAAAGAAAGAGTATTTAAGTTGGAAAATACGTTGCTAAAAAATGATTATGATAAGGTAAAATAGTTAGAAGATAAAGATGCCGCCTTAAAATTTGAAAAGGAGAAAGTACTGGAAAGATCTTATTTTTAGAAAAACATCTAGAAAATTTCGATGATGGAAGGAAGAATCTTGATGCATTGCTCGGTAGTGGTAAATACATTTTTGGTCAGGCTAGATTAGAATACAATGAAAATAACAATATCAGGCTATAGAAAATCTTCTTTGTTAAATCTAGCAACAATTATAGCCAAAATAATAAGAACTTGCTAAGTGGAAAAAATCATAACAACTATCATTCATCTTTTTTGTTACTGTGGTAAACATGGTCGTATTAGTCATTCTTTTAATTTTCATTAAAAAAATTATCTTAGACGTATGTTTAGAGACTGAAAGGTTAAAATACTAACCTGAAAATACCCATAAAAATTTGAGTACTTAAAATGAGATGGTTTGAAACATAATCTTTTGAGTGTGAGCCAACTATGTGACAAAAGTTACAAAGTCATTTTATATGCATCTTATTGTGAAATTATTGATATTCATAATGATAATATTGTGTTTGTTGGTCATAGAAATCAGAATATATATTGTGCTCAATTGGAAGACATGTTCTCATAAAGTGATAAGTGTTTTGTCTCTCTAAAAAAGGACTCGTTTATCTATCACAGAAGATTTGGACATGGCAATATGAGCATTCTATCAAAATTGCCTAAAAAAAAGTAAGAAGATTATTGACCTTAAAGTTCAAAAGCAATCAGGTTTGTGAGACTTATTTAAAAGGTAAACAAGTCAGAAGCAACTTTTCTCCTAAAAATGTTATGTCTACTAGCCAACCACCTGAACTTGTGCACATGGATTTATTCGGTCCTACTAGGACTTAAAGTTTTGGTGGTAACCATTAGAGTTATCAAATAAGGATGATGCTTTTGTAGTGTTTGAGAAGTTTTACAAAAAATTCAGATAGAAAAAGGGTACTGCATCACTTCAATTCGGAGCGATCATGGAGAGATCTTGATAAAGATCAATATATTTTTGGAGATCCCTCTGAAAGTCTAAGAACAAGATCATCTTTCAAGAATAACTTTATAGCTCTCATGTCACAAATAAAACCAAAGACTGTTGAAGAGG
Organism: Erythroxylum pedicellare; assembly: GCA_027563575.1. Lineage (NCBI taxonomy): Eukaryota > Viridiplantae > Streptophyta > Magnoliopsida > Malpighiales > Erythroxylaceae > Erythroxylum > Erythroxylum pedicellare. The sequence goes on from JAOQMP010091125.1 coordinate 15,497, forward strand.
CCCTTATTGATGAAAAATGGGTTTCAACCATGAAAGTTGAACTGAATCAATTTGACAAAAACAAAGTCTAGAATTTAGTACCTCGTCCTTAAAACAAGTGAATCATTGGGAATCGTTTGGTATTTCGAAACAAACTTGTCAAAAATGTTAAGGTAGTAAGAAACAAAGCTAGACTTGAAGTTCAAGGTTACAATTAACAAGAAAGTATTGATTTTGGTGAAACTTATGCACCTGTTGCTAGACTGGAATCAATTAGAATTTTACTTGCCTTTATATACTATAGAAACTTCAAATTGTTCCAAATGGATGTTAGAAGTGCATTCTTAAATGGTTACACTAATAAAAAAGTATTTGTTAAGTAACCCCTAAGTTTTGAAGATGAAAACCATCTGAATGACGTGATGAAGTTAACCAAAGCTCTCTATAGTTTAAAGTAGACTTCTCGAGTATGGTATGAGAGGTTAAGTAACTTTCTGCTTGAGAATAACTTTGAAAGAGGAAAGGTTGATAAAACTTTATTTGTTAAGAGAAAGCAAGGTTTAGGATACCGTTTCGTATCAGACTAAAATCGGTACGAAATGGAGAGTCGGTTGTACCAGGTTTAAATACCGATTTGTACTAGCTAGTTTTGAATGGTACCGGTCAGTACCGGCTAGTATTCAAAATACTGGTAAAATAACGGCTGGTACAAAAATTTTTAAAAAATAGGGAACTTTTTTACAAAATTTTCAAAAATGATTAAACTCTCCTTCCTTCCCCCCTTTTTTTTCAAAGTTTTTTTAATTAGTTATTTTACTTAATTAAACTTTTATAATTATTATGATTTTTTAATATTTATTTTTAAAATAAAAATAAATATTTTTATTACTAATAATAATTATAAATTAAATAAAACTTTAAAATAAATTATTTTATTTAAATTTGT
>JAOQMP010091267.1:0-16397 GCA_027563575.1 Erythroxylum pedicellare
GGTTGATACAGCTGCTCCTCTTTACTTTGGAATTCTAGGCGATTAATCCTTATTGCTATCTAACCCAGTTGGTGTTCCATGCTCTGTTGACTTGCTTTTGTCTCTTGTTGGAATTCTTATAACTGTTGCTATATATTCTGTTGAAATTTCCGTATATCTTGTTGAAATTACAAATTGTTAGTAGTAAGATTCTTAACAAGTTCTTCTAAATATGTAGCTGAATCATGTTGGCTCTCTGGATATTGGGCACTAGACCATGTATTTTTTGGAAATTTCCCCCTATCCTTCTAGAATTGTAGATTATTCTCCTGTAATTGCAAAGTATTAGATTTCATAATATTAATCAACTCTTCCATAAATGGACCGGAGTTGTGATGGGAAGTGATCTGTACCAGAATTATTGTGCATCCTGCAAGCTATTATGGAAGTAATTTTGATGATTATCCCATTCATAACAAAAGTTAGGTTAATCAATCCAAACATTGTTATAGGACTAAGAATATGAATTATACAAGAAATTACTTCCATCTATATCGAAATTTTGTTCAAACACAAAATAAAAAATGAAAAGATCACCAAATAACAGAAAAGAAATTAATTACAAACAAATATATACAAAACACCAATTAAATCACAAACAAAAACTAAAACACCATACTCCCCATCAATAGCATCAAAATTGATCATGCGCCATTACATTAGTCAAAATAAAATAACTAGACCTACTACTATAGCAGTGGTGAGTCTAGGTTGATCCCGCAAAGAGTGGGTGTAAAGTTTATGAACTAAAATTAATTGGCGTTTAGGTTTAACGGGGGGATTTTGTTTTTGAAAAAAGAAAATAAAATGAAACTAACTAATAAAACAAATTAAAGAAAACATGCTAAAATGATAAAGGTGGGGAATTCAGTAGGGACCCGATTTTTTGGTTCAATCTTAGCCTACACTCTAACTAAGTATATTTTATTGATTTGTTGTTCTTTAACCTCTCCTAGCAACTATTAATCGTGGGTTAATAATTAACTCGAGTTTTTCCTTAGGTTTTGTTTTATCAAGATATGATTGTTAATTAAACCTAAGCACCGAACAACCTATGATACGATCTTTCAATTTAATTAGATGGTAGCATTATGAATAAGGAAAACTGATTAATCATGGCAACAACCACATATGATGCATCATTTAACCTAGGTCATGTTATCGCTAATGATTACGAATCATTAGTCGCTACACTTGAATTTCAATATAACAATTACATATTATATAAAAATTCTAGAAATGAGTTTGCAATTAACGATTCAATGAATGCATTAAAATTATCATCCCACAATACCTAATGGGTTCATACACAAATAACAGAACAATAACGAAAATCTATTATCCATACACAATACCCAAATCAATTAACATAGGATAACACAATCAATTTCTAATGAGGGAAAGAAACAAAAAATAATAAAAAATATTTAATTCAGGTCATCAGTGTCGATATTACCTTCAAACTGATGTCGGGACATCTAGCCCTTCATGAATCTTTTTTTAGAAAATGCTTCAGCCATTATTTACTAACCCTACCAAAGCTCTTTTGTTTTGCCTCTTACGTAACCTCTCTTCAATATAGCTTCTCACTATTCACTATAGCTTGATGGGACAAACAAACTTTGAGGGTTTATTGTCCTAGCACATTGTTTACTTTATGCATTTACACCTCTGGTGTTGCAGCTCCCTATTCTTCATTTTCTCCAAGCAACAGTTGCATCCCTTTCTTAATACCCTTAAGTCGCCGTACTGTTTTTCACGCCTCTCCCAAAACGTGCTCCTTGTATACGTTTAACATAGACAACTGCGTTAAACGTAGACCATCACACAACTCTCACTATATTGCCTCCCTATGCTACAGCTATCTGTTTAGCTTTTTTTCCCTCTACTGTGCATTTTACATAAATCACACACACGTTGCGCTCCTTGAAAATATTGGTCATGCATGTCATTTTTGTAAGCTCCTTTAATGCTTTTAAGAATTTTTTCTTCCTATGAAGAAAGCTCTCCACCTGCCAATTGATGTTGCCGTACTCTCTATACAAGCAAGGCCTTTTTGGTTTGTAATTTGTCTTTTTGGTCTCAAATATATATCAACATATCCAACACCTAACAGTAAACACAAGTTAAGCATTTTATCTTGAAAACAGGATTGAAGTCATATGGAAATACGTAATAAAATATAAGACAATTCGATCTTATCAATAGGGTATCATGAACTGTTATACTAAGGAGGTAGTATTAGAATCTCCTAATTAGTCGAGAGTGGTTTCTTGAGGTATTAATCAAGAAGTGCTAGTTAGGTTGATCTCATTCGTGAGTTCTTTCAAGTTGATGTGAGGTTTATTTAGCCCACATTAGAGATACTCAAACTTAGGAGAATGTACAAAACATTCATGTTGTTAAGGAATTTCTGGATATGTTTCCCACCAAATTATCTAGTTTACCTCTAAATCAGAAAATGGAGTTCGTGATTGACTTAGTTCCTGGTGTAGCTCCTATATATTCCTCCATATAGGATGGAACCTATGGAACTAAAGGAGTTGAAGGCTTAGTTACAGGAATTGTTTGAAAAGGGTTTCCTTAGACCCAGTGTGTCACCATGCGGAGCTCCAGTGTTATTTGTAAAGAAGAAAGATGGAACTTTAAGATTGTGCATTGATTATAGGCAACTGAATTAGATAACGGCGAAGAATAAGTACCTATAGCCTAGAATTAATGAATTGCTTGATCAGTTGCAAGGAGCTCATGTGTTCACTAAGTTGGATTTAAGATCTAGGTACTATTATTAAAAAATAGAAGATATTGATGTAACGAAGAGTGCATTTAGGAGCAAGTATGGGCATTTCAAGTTTTTTAGTAATGTCATTTAGGTTAATCAATGGCCCAGTTGCATTTATGGCTTTGATGAATAAGGTGTTTCAGCCCTACTTGGATTGATTTGTGATTGTGTTTATTGATGGCATCTTAGTATATTCAAAGAGTAGAGAAGAGCATGCTGAACATTTGAGAGTGATTTTACAAATTATGAGGAAGAAATAGTTGTATGCCAAATTCAGTAAATTTGAATTTTGATTGGATCAAGTAGTATTTCTGGGTCATATAGTGACTGAACTAGGCATACAAGTGTATCCAAGGAAGATAGAGGTAGTGATGAAGTGGGAAGCTCCAAAGAATGTATTGAAAATTTGGAGTTTCCTAGGATTGATTGGATATTACCGAAGGTTTGTCGAGGGGTTCTCAATGATCTCAACCCTTCTGAAAAAACATTTGAGGAAGAATGTAATTTTTAGATGGAATGATGAATGTTAGAAGAGCTTTGAGGAATTGAAGCATCGGTTAATTAGAGCATCCGTGTTAACTATTCCATCGGGAATTGGGGGATATGTAGTGTACAGTGATGCTTTGTAATAAGGATTGGGATATGTGTTGATGTATTATGGCAAGGTACCGAGATAATTAAGGTCTCATAAGATAAATTATCTTGTACATGATTTAGAGCATACTGCAGTTCTTGTTGCTTTAAAGATGTGGAGACACTATCTGTATTGAGAGACATTCTAGATATATACCAATCACAAGAGCTTGAGGTATCTATTGAGTCAGAAGGAATTGAATATGAGACAAAGGAGATGGATAGAGATGTTAAAAAATTATGATTGTACGATTGAGTATCATCTGGGAAAAGTTAATGTAGTGGTTGATGCTTTGAGCAGAAAATCAAATAGCAGTGTAACTCAAATTTAGTTATTAAGGTTACTGAGCTTAATTCATTTGAGAGCTTTAGAATTGAATTTGGAGCAGAATGAGGTATTAATTGCGACATTGAAGTTGAGGTCGATGTTGCATGATAGAATCAGAAAAGTATAGAGTAAGGATCCCGATATGGTAAAAAAATTAAAGATGAACCTAGATTTTAAGTTTGAGCTAAGGGATGAGACATTGTGGCTACAGTAGAGGCTATGTGTGCCTAATATGGATGATCTGAGGAAGGAAATTTTAGAAGAAGCTCATATAGCTACTTATGCGATGCATCCTGGTAAAACCACGATGTATAACACATTAAAGCAACATTTCTAATACGCTAGAATGAAGAAGCAGGTAGCGGAGTATATTGCTAAATGCATCACATACCAGTAGGTTAATGCTGAGCATTAGGCTCCAGTTAGGAAGCTACATTCGTTGCCTACTTTGGAGTGAAAATAGGAACGAATCACTATGGATTTCATTATAGGAATACCAAGGACTCCGAGGCAGAATGATTCTATATAGGTTATGTGGACCGATTGACTAAGTCAGGCCATTTCTTACTAGTGAGAGAGAATAACTCATTAGACCAGTTGGCTCAGAGGTATGTGAATGAAATAGTTGACTGTATAGGGTTCTGTTGTCCATTGTATCGGACAGGGATCCTGGATTTACTTTAAGATTTTGGAAGAGCTTACAGTCAGCTATGGGCACAAATTTAAACTTCAATACTACATTTCATCCTCAAACAGATGGATAGAGTGAGAGCACAATTAAAATTATTGAGGATATACACAGGGCATGTGTATTGGAGTTTCAAGGAGCTTAGGATTAGTATTTAGCATTGATTGAATTTGCTTACAATAACCACTATCATAGTAGTATCGAAATGGCACCATATGAGGCATTGTATGATAGAAAGTTTCGATTGCATCTATATTAGGATTAAGAGGGCGTGAGAATAGTTGAAGGCTCAGAATTGATACAAGATACTGTGGATAAGGTGAAACTGATCCGAAGCTAAATTAAAGCAGCTTAAGATAGATAGAAGAGCTATGTGGATCAACACCGAAGGGATGTGGAATACAATGTAGGAGATAAAGTGTTTTTGAGAGTATCACTTTAGAGAGGAGTGCTGAGGTAAGGTAAAAGGGGAAAACTAAGCCCTAGATACATTGGTCGTTTTGAGATCATTGAGAGGATAGGACCATTGACATATAAGTTGGCTTTATCGAGTGAGATGTCCCAGTTACACAATGTATTTCGTGTGAGTATGCTCAGAAGATACCAATCTGATCCAATGCAGGTGTTACCGGCTAAAGAGATTCAAGTTGCTAGTAACTTAAGTTATATCAAGAAGCCGATAAAGATAATGGGACCTCATATAAAACAGCTAAGAAACCAAGCCATTCTACTAGTGAAAGTGTTTTGGAAGAATCACTCGAGTGAGGAAGCAACTTGGGAAACGGAGGAGCACATGATGAGATAATACCCTTACCTGTTTAAACAATCAAGTAAGAATTTCGAGGACAAATTTTTCTTTTAGGAGGGGAGAATTATAAAATCCTGTTATCCCATGTCAAGGGTTAGAACCCTAGAATAATGTATATGAGAGTTTATTGAGAAGTTAGAAAGTGCATTTCATGCTCATGCATAATATAACATACACATACATGCAATTATTGAATTTTTACACATTAAAATGATTGTAAATGCATTTATTGACATTTTTTCTAGTATAATTGAGTTATAAATCTAATTATATTGATACTTGTGGATTTTATGTGTTCAAAATTGATTTGGAGAGTATACATATTGATTTAGAATATTTGGTGAAAATTTAGTAAATTTCTGAAACTTTGGGTATTTTCCAACTAGGAAAAATGCCAATGGGCAATACAATTGATAAATGGTAGTAGAATTAACCGTCCAATGGAAGTGGAAATTTCGATAAATGGCTTTGGGATTTATTGACAAATGTTATCGAAAATTGGGAGACAATTGGATTAGAAATTGGACACAAATAGGCTAGTTTTTAATAAGAGTCTAATTGGGTCCATAAGAAGGTGACAAGTGTCACTACCACTCACCACTCCTCTCTCACAATTCTTTTAACTTGAAAGACCAAGTTATTATTTTGTTCTTACCTTCTTCTTCTCCTCCTTCTTCATGGCTATCTTCTCCTTCTTCATGATTTTTTTTACCAACATTGAATCTAGCTTTTTCATCTATCAATTGCCACTTCCATCTTGTTGTCTCTTTCATTTGCCACAAGAAAACCGAACCTAATCCACCTTCAAGATGATGATCGTGTGACATAGGAACTTAGGGCTTTTTGTTTTTTTTGAAGACATTGAAGCTAAATCAAGTAAGTAGCTTATTAATCATCTTGGGTAGTGTTAAATTATGCATGTATGATGATAGTTAGAGGTTAAATGGATATGAAATGATGTTTTATGTATGCTGAAAGTGAGCGATGAAATGTGTAAGTAAATGTCTTCCTTTTGTATATGTGTATGATGATTAATGACCTATAAATTGTTATAGAGATGATTTTGAGATAGAATGATTATTATAACGATGTTGGATGAGTGTAGTAAATTGGTGAATGAATAGACATGTTTGATGTTCTATTTTGTGGTTTTGATTAATAGTCTCTTATGATTTATTTTGTGAATGTTTTGGGTTGTATATTGAGGTGAGAATGAAGAGGAAAGGAAGTAGAAAAGATGATCTATGTACAAGATGTGTTAGATGTAAATTTTAGGAACTTAGAAAAATCTGAAAAATTGGAAGAGAGGGAGAGAGCTAGAAAATGTTAGCTGTAACATTTTCACTGATTAAACATATATATTTTAGCCATAACTTTTCCTGTAGTTACCTAAATGAGATGTTTGTTGATTTTTATTAAACTAGAGACATATTGCTAAATTTTTCATGAGATGTCAAGTTTAAATTATATCTTTAAGAGTCTGAAAATTAGACATGAAGTTGAGTACTGGGTGTAGTAAATTGGTGGATGAACACATGTGTTTATGTTCTATTTTGAGAGTATGAAACCCATGAGTGATAAGTTGTATGAAGATGTTATGAATCATGAATTAAGGGTTTCATGAAGGTGAAAGTTAGATTAACCAAGATGTTGAGTTATGTTCTTAAAATGAGATGAATTAAGGTAATAGTTAGGAATGAAAATTGAAGTAGAATAAGTGCAGAAAAATTTATGATAAAAGTGTATAAGAATATGTTCTATTTTGGGTGTTTATGATCAAGCATGAAATATGAATTGTGTGTGGATGATGTTGAGCTGAAATTAAGGTATACTTGAAGAAATTATCAACTTGAAATGATGAATGATGAATATGAACTGTTTGAGAATTATGAATGAGCTATGTTACAGAAAAAACGATAGGAATTTATAAATGATGAGAATTAGTTGTAAGAGAACAATCAATTAAGTATAGATTAGAGAGTTTAATGAAATCAATTTGGTGGTTAACTTAGTGTAAAATGATGTTGCATTAGAGGATGTGAATTTGGAAAATTTGGAGTTAAAGTGATGTTAGAATAGATGTAGAAACCATTGGAAATGCGTTTGAGTGAGTTGTGTTTCTCCCATGTCTGTTGGACGGACTTTAGGTCTACTAATTAAAACTTCTCAAGTCTGAGAAATCTTCCAGCTTCATCCATGCTCATTAGATGGACTTTAAGCCTATTAAACAGACCTTCATGGGTCTGGAAAACTGCCCAGCCCCGTTCCTGTCCATTTTAGTGGAACGTACGTCCACTAAGCAAACATTCACGGTATACTTACACAAATTTGCAAGTTTATCCCTTTAAAATGCAAAATCTCTCTTTGAGGTCTTCAAGAAAGTTGTAGATATTAAAGTCCTCTTAGCTTCATAGAATGAAATTAATCTAATAACTATACAAAAAAAGATATACCTTTTGTCCTAAGATATGTTTATTTATAAATGATTGACTTATTAATGTTTTCCTATGAGACAATGACGCTTGATTGTGATCTTGAATGAGCCTAGTTGATTTTGGATTGAGCTATTAAAGTAAGGAAAGTGTATTAGGTGTTATAGAATGATTCAAAGATTATGTTAATTGGTTATGAGATGAGTATTAAGGAAATGTACCTGGCATTGTCATTGAATCTGCATTGTACATATTCCATATATACATATGTGCATAAATGAATACTTATAATTATGCAAAGTTGTGATGTGTATAAATGTGTATGTATTGCATGATTTAAAAGAGCATATTATAAGACAACACCCAGACATTGTCAGGACTTTGAGGTAATAGCTTTTTGGAGTAAAATGTGAGTAACCTAGATGGACTCACTTAATTAATTGTTGCTTTAAATTCTGTACTGAACTATTTTGTGGAATTGATTATGTTGATTCTGGACATTGAATATCCGAGGCGTTTAAGGAATGAATGACATATTGGAAGTGTTCCCTGTATGTGAATTTTATGAAATATGTGGTTTGTCAACATTTTGTTAAATGCCAAACCAAGGTCCAATGAACAATATGAATTGTGAATTTATATATGATTGTGTAAATGAAATTAAATAACTGAGTGAATATATATGACTGTGATACATTTCATTACATAAATCTATGAAAGTTAAATGTAGTTGTGACCAGAGTCGCCAGTATAAAAAGCTTAAAGCTCATAATGTGATAAGAATCTCTGGCTTAATTATGAATGTACCCGGTATCCACTAAGGGATATAGGACAATATCTGAAACAAACCCAGTATCCACAAGGGATATGGGCTGGTAAAAAGGAACTCGGTCAAAAAAAAGTAATAAATGAAAGTGAGTCTCACGAGTATTGCATAAACATTTAATATGTGTGTTAAAATGATTGAAGTGTATTGTTGACTTGTAATTGAATGAGTAAATGGTATGTGATGCTATTTGATAATTGAAAAGATGTGAATTAAGTTCTTACATATCTTGATATGTTGTATGAATTGAGTTAACCATTGAGGATGGTTGCCTCACTAAGTTTGCAAAATTCACAAAAATTACAACGTTGATATTTTAGGACCGAGAGAGGACACGAGTGACAGAGAGACTCTACAAGAAACATAGTTCTTATACTTTTGGAAGTAAGAAATGACTCAAAGGTCGGTCAACTGAGATTAAAGGATTAGATAGAATTTTTGTTTAATTCTTCATGTGTGTAGCGTATTTTGTATTTAGTTTTGACATTGTACATATTTGGATGATACTGTAAAGCTACAATATACATATTATTTAAGAAATGAAATGAGGAATTCCGTTGGTTTTTAAATATTGTGTCTTTCCTTATGATGCCTTATAAGAGAATATGATTGCTCTAGCACACCACTATTATGGGGTACGTATTCGGATATCACTCAGGATGTCGGGTATGGGTCCTATGAAATTGGGGTGTTACACTATAGATTAAAGCCATTTGTCAAATTTTGAACTCTTCAGAACTGCTTCATAGATAGTAAGCTCATCATCTTCTATAAGCAATACGTTGTTAAGTTCACTTATGGGAAATCTATATCTTTTAGGAGCATGACGTATCCTATTTGACCTACAAACTTCTTGTGTGTCAAAAGATTGAACTATTGTTTCGTCCCATTTGAGCATCTTGAACTTCCACAAGATCAATTTTGCTCCTACTGTCTTCTCTTAAAAGAAACTCTTTTTTAAAAAAAAGAGCCTGTTTTGAAATAAATACCTTTTCTTTCAAAACATGGTAGAGCTGATATCCTATAGTTTCCTTAGGATATCCTATAAACAAACACTTGTCAGATTTAACTTCAAGCTTATCTGACTGAATCTGCTTCACATAAGCAAGATAACCCCAAACTTTCATATAAGAAAAAAAGGGTTTCTTGTTAGTCCATATCTCATATAAAACAATATCAACTGACTTAGATGGGACTTTGTTTAATACTAAATAGAAGTCTCGAGTGCATACCCCAAAAAGGATTTTGGTAAATCCGTTAAAAGCCATTATAGACCTCACCATGTCAAACAAGGTTCAATTTCTCCTCTCAGCCATACCATTATGTTATGGCTTGTAAGGTGGAGTCCACTGGGACAATATTCTATTATCCTTGAGATAATCCAAAAACTCTTAGCTTAAGTATTCACCACCTCGATCTGATCGAAGTGATTTAATACTTCTTCCAAATTTTTTCTTAACTTCATTTCTGAATTCTTTGAACCTCTCAAAGACTTCAGACTTGTATCTCTTAAGATACACATACCTATATTGAGAATGATCATCGATAAAGGTAATGAAGTATACGAAACCACCTTTGGCATGTATGGACATCAAAGTATATACATCAGTATGTATTAGGTCTAAAAGTCCATTAGCTTGTTCACCCTTTCCCTTAAAGGGTAACTTAGTCATTTTACCTAATAAGTAAGATTTGCATGTGTCATATGATTCATAATCAAATGACCCTAAACTACCATACTTGTGTAGTTTAGATATGCATCTCTCACTTATATAGCCAAGGCGACAATGCCATAAGTAAGAGGATTTCACATTATCTCATTTTATTCTTTTGTTATTATTGATATTTAGAATTGTATTAGACATATCCAATATGTATATACCATTGCACAATGTACCCAAAGCATATAACATTCCATTCAAACAAATTGAACAATCATTGTTATTGAAATTTAAATGGAATCTAACTTTATTAAGACTAAAAATGGATATTACATTTTTAGTGGATATTACATTTTTAGTCAAAGTAGGTAAATACAAATAATTGTCCAATTCTAATACAAGCCCACTAGGAAGCGTCAATGCATATGTGCCTTTAGCTAATGTAGCAACTTTTGCTCCATTGACCACTCACAGGTTGACTCCCCTTATTAGGTTGTCTACTGTTCTTAAGGCCCTGCATGTCAGTAAAAATATATGAGCCACAATCAGTATCTAATACCTATGTGTTGTTATCAGAAATAGTATGACTATTAATACCATAAATACCTATAGTAGATGGGGCATCAAATGCCTTCGTTTGCTTCAAAGATTCTAGATAAGCCTTACAGTTTCTCTTCTAGTGGCCATCCTTACCATAATGGAAGCAAGTTCCCTTTGAAGCAGTCTTCTTTGGTTTCTTGACACCACCCTTAGGTCCTACAGACTTCTTCTTCTTTTGGCTCTTTTTCTTCAAACTAGAAATGTCCACCAGCATTACAACCTTGTCCTTACGAATAGATGACTCAACTACTTTGAGCATGTTAACTAGCTTGAAAATTATACTAGATATATTTTTCATCCAATAAGTAAGAACAAATTATGAGTAATTATTAGTTAAACCCATCAGAATTAAGTCAATACTTAATTTATGATCCAAAAGAAAACCCAAGCAGGCTAATAGCTTGATGTAGCCATTCATCTTCAGTGCGTACTGCACTGGAGATATCCTCTCATGTTGGCCCCCAAATTTTTTTCTTAATGAATAAGCATGATTTTTAAGGTTTTGATAGATTAAATTTTTTCGAGTTAGTCATTATGTCAAATTTAGTAGGATTTATTGAATGGGTAAGTGGAATTAAAGTGTTAAGTTTATAAGAATGTTCAAGGGTGTTTGTGGCAAGACACTTAAGGATAAAGAACATAAGGCATATAAGGAAGGGTAAAATGGAAATTGCACACTCATTAAGGGTAGGATTAGAAGATGAAAATGAGGTCTTACATTTACGAAAAGGAGAAAACGTAAATTGAGGCAAAAGAATGAAATTAGAAGAGAGAAAGAAGAGAGTGTCATGGAGAAGAGAGAAAAAGAAGAGAAAACAAGCTAGGGGTTTCAATTTTCTTAGCCTTCAAGAGAGATTTTAAGGTTGTTCAAGAAGGGAAAAAGGTAGAGGAAGAGAAGAGCTTCCATTTAAGCCAAAGATCTCTTCATTTGGTAAAGAATCAAGGAAATCAAGAAAGAAAAGAGAAGCAAGAGTAGAGACATTTTAAGCAAGTCTATAAGTAAGGAAATCAAGGTGGGTACATGTTTATAATAGAGTAAATAAGCCATTATATGTTTTATTTGAGCAAGTCTATAAGTAAGGAAATCAAGGTGGGTACATGTTTATAATAGATTAAATAAGCCACTGTATGTTTTATTTGAATCAAGAAAGTTTAATAATTTCAATTGCATCATGAGTGTTGCATCTATCACTTCTTGAATGAATTAAAAATATGCTATATGTTTGATATATGAATTGTGTTGATATGTAAAAAGATTTTGAAAAGAATTTTTGCAAAAAGATATATGTTTATGGAATCATGTTTTCGGTAATGGTTTTCGAAATACCTCATGTTAATGAAAAACAAGTTTCCAAGAAGTGCCATTTTGGGCAATATGTTTACAAGATGTGAAATACATGATTATATGGGTTTGTGGTGGTCCCTTAAGGTAAGTCACGTGCACGTTGACCAAGTTAAAGGCTTCTCCCACCTGCACGCTAGTGGTATGAGGCTCCTTCATGGACTACCATAAGTTCACAGCTACGCAAAACCATTATATAGGATTGCGTTGTTATGTTCTGTTCACAGCTACAGAAGAACCTTAGGGGAAATGTGTAGTACATTATGTTTTGGATCCACCCAAACCATTCTGATGTGCTTATGTGCCTATGATCTGTGAACAAGTTTGATGCATTCATGTTTTATGGTTTGTAATTTGACTACATGATGAGAAACAATGCGTTTTTTTGAACTCAATGAAAATTTTCTGCGACAAGTAAATGCTTTCAAAGGTTTTACTTCTTTTTTATTATAAACTGTTACCCATGAGCTTTCAAGCTCACCCCCTTTTTATCCCATCTTCTGGTGATAGCTAAGAGATTAAGTGATCAAAAGCCTAAGGGAATTACTCTAAATTTGCTTATTTTGTATTTTGAGTTGGATTTGGGAAATCACAATGTTTTAGTTGCATTTCAAGAATCTTTTGTAATTTGAGATTTTGAGACGATCATGTAGTATGGCTTGGATTACCATTAAAGATTTGTAAAACTTTATTCTTTTGATGTTAATAAAACGTGAATGGTACATGGATGATGTGGGTTGAAATTAGATATACGTGAAGAAGTTGTCAATTAGAGAGTTGATGATTTTGGAACATGAATTATTGATATTTATATATATACATAAGCGAGATACTATGGAAAGGAAGATAGGAATTATGACTAATCAAATGTTGTTAAAGATGATAAGGCAAATGAGTTGAGATTTGAGAGTTTATTGAAATCATTTTGGTAGCTAAATGGTTATTCTGAGAACATTCCAAGTTTGCATAGTGCAAAATTTCAAGTCCTCCATATTGGAAAAATTCGTGTTCTAAACTTAGGGCAAAATCTGGATTAATCTAGGCTAAATTAGACAAAGTTGTCTTCTAGAAAGTTGTAACTTGTCTTACTATCTTTCCAACGCTATAAGGTATGAAATTTCTAGATATCGAATTCAAAAGTTATGGTCCTTATAAGTGGAGATGCTCAGGAGTATAGGATGTATTGTCTATTAATGATGTATCGTCTAGTGATGATGTGTCATCTGGTGAGGACGCATCATCTAGTGAGGATGCATCATCTACTAAAGACGTATCGTCTAGTGATGATGTATCATCTGGTGATCACGTGTCATCTTGTAAGGACATATCATCTTGTGAGAATGCTTCGTCTTGTAAGGACGCTTCGTCTGATGAGGACGTATCATCTTGTGAGGACATTTCATCTTGTGAGGATGCTTCTTCTGGTAAGGACGTATTGTCTTGTGAGGACGCTTCATCTTGTGAGGATGCTTCATCTGGTGACATCATATCATCTAGTGATGATGTCACATTATCTGGTGCACTATTCATCTAATCCTATCATCTAATTAGATTTTTGACCCTGTAGATGATCGAATTTATCTTCAAGATCTCATGAAAGTTGTAGAACTTGAAGTTCTCTTTCGAACAATCCAAAGAACATCTTAGTCTGAGTTCTTTAGAGAAAGTTATGACCATTTTTCCAATTCGTCTAACCCTTCATCTAGGTTCATCTGATCCTATCGTCTAGTCCTACTTTTGACCCTGTAGATGATAGAATTTGTCTTTAAGGCCTCCATGAAGGTTGTAGATTTTGAAATCCCCTTTAGGAACCATCAAATGAACTACTTAATCCGATATCTCTAGAGAAAACTATGCCAATTGCAAGATATCTTCTCTGTATTATTCATAACCTTCTTCTAGTCACTGTTCATAATGTATGGTCTAGTCCAATTTTGACCCTTTATATGACAAAATCTCGCTTCAACGTCTTCATAAAAGTTTTAGATGTTGAAGTCCTCTTTCAAACCCTCTAAGAATGACCTCGATCTAATATTCCTATAGCAAGTTATGCCCTTTTGTCCCGAAATAGGTTCAATATGATTGATGATAGAACCTTGTTTCATTCCTTTAGCCTAATCTTTGTTATCTGACCTCCAAAGGAGATGAATCTTATGTCTAAACAAACTAGAGACATAAAGCTACAAATTATTTGAAGGAATAGAATTTTAACCAAATCCCTAAGACTTAAAATTTATGGATGGGAATTGTTATCTGACCTTTAAACGAAGTGATCCTTGAGATAATAGATTCCTCACACATAGTGCTATCTCTCCACAAAAAGTTGTAGCATTCCGAATTGACTGGATAAAGGTTTTGATTTAAGGAAAGTAAAGGAATCTGTTGGAATAGTATGAACTGGTGTTATTTCACTGAACATGCTTCGGCATTTTGAAAATATCTAGATCAGTAGGGTTCCAACTGAGATGATTTTCAATGTGGAGTAAACTAGAGGCACAGGTTTACAAATTATATGAAAAGGTCGAATTCTAATTCATACTCTCATATGTTTAATATTTGGATGGAAATTAGGCATAGAATAATTGTTTTCGTATAAAAATGATTCAGAAAATAGGGCCCGACGCTTATGGTATTAGAGAATGAAGATGAACCGAGGATGACTAATGAGGGTTAATTGGATAACCATACATGGTAACAATAACAAGTACACGGTTTATGACTCCGCATGTTGGGCTCCAGAATTGGGGTCCAACACCTCAACCATCTTGGAGTAGAAGAACAATCACGAAGTCTTAAACCTTTCGGACCTTGCTTGCTCATTAAAGAGCTCCCTAAGATGATAAACTATAGTATGAGCAGTCACAGCCTTTTGCTGTTTTTACAGCGCTGGTGATATAGTGGCTAGCATAATACAACTAGCCATCTCACTATCATCGAGATGCTTCCTGTATACCCTTCGATCATTATTAGAAGCAACAACTGCATAGGGATTAGGATGTGGTTATTCCAAGACATAACCAAGCTTCTAGGACTTGAGAACTACTCTCAAGTTCCTAAGTGTTGGATCAGAAAAAGAAAGCATGCCTTATTTAAAGAAATGGTAGATTTCAAAAACTTTTTTAGAAGTCATAACACAACAGAAGCAAGATAACCTAACCAGCATGCCTAGCCATACATGATACGTTACAAGGATAATAATAAACGTAAACAAAATAGAGATTATCACCGACTCCTTCACTACATCTTTAACTCCTTGTTGTGCTATCCTCTCCTTCTTCTTGTATCCAACCCTAGCTTTAGCCTTGTTTTTGAATCCTTTCCTTTGTCAATCTATCATCTCCTTGTTGTTGTATCCTCAACTAATTTGACCTACCACTTTTTCTTCTTAGACAACTTGGTTAACAAGATCCTTTGGTGGGAAAGGAGAAGATATGTTTGGAGGAGGTTATTTTTTAAAAGAAAGAAGGAAACAATGAGATTTTTCTCATTCAAGGTTTCGTCCATGCGTAGGTGAGATGAGAGAGTTTGTCAAAACAATACAATAACCCTTTCTTACACATCTCAATTTCGATTATGCATGAAAAGAAAGAAAAAGGAGACCATCCGATACATCCTACCTTTCTTTAATCAAACATAAAGAAGCCACTAAATAAGACACTTCTCATTTGTTTTAAGATGGCTTTATGAAAATACAAATCAGCTAATATGACATGTCAATTTCAAGTTTTTAATGATGAAAGATGGAAGATGATCCATCCAATACACATCTTTCATGTTTAATCAACTGAATGCTAAAAAGGTTACATTACATGCTATCATTAAAAGATAACCATTAAACCATTTAATGGTAAGATCATAGCTCCATTTAATGATAATAAAGCATGATAAATACCATCTTTATTTAGCAATTCAATGTTAAATGTGCAGCTGCACATTCAGTGATTAAAAACCAAAAATACAATTCATTTCTTTAAGAATTTTGTTTTAATATAATTAATTAAATTAAACTAAAGTCTAGCCCATTTCTAAATTTTCATTTGGGTTTCTAATTAACCATTAATTAGTGCAAGCCCAACATTTAGTCATGGGCTTTAAAATCTCCATTTATATTTCTTACTTTGCTTGATAACCTTCCTTGAAGCTAAGTGGGGAATCTTATTGAACTTAGATAATTCAAGCTTCAATAAGCCTAGAATTAATTTAATCTCATTAGAATTAATTCTAGCTTATTAACTAAATGTCATTCCACTAAAGACAA
>JAOQMP010091288.1:0-16394 GCA_027563575.1 Erythroxylum pedicellare
GACGTGTAAACAGTTTGATTTTGATGAAATGAAATTAAGAAAAATTTGGTTTCAAAAAGATTGTGATTTGAATATTGGTGTTTTATTATGATCCCATGTGAAGTGATTATAGTGATTGTTCGTAGCTCACCCTTATCGTAGGATATGTACCGAAATGACCTGCGGGCGTCCCGGTGTGTATCCTGCAGTAAGGGGCGCTACAGTAATTTATCCATACAAAGCTCTTCTTCAAAATGGAAAACTCTTTGCTTTAACAACTTTTTTCTATGGGTTTAATATAGTTTTGTAAAAGAGTAGAGTTGTGGACTTCTCTTCGAAGACTAAAAGCATCAGATAGAGGTCCTTCATTAATTAGTGGAGATTTCAACTCCACTCTCTATAAGTTAGAGGCAAAAGGGAAATGTATTTTACTCAACTACAACTCGGACATGTTTGATTGTATGCAAGATGTGGAATTAACAAATTTAAAATCTGAATGCAATAGGTTCACTTGGTCCAATAAATAAAGCTAAAACTAGTTCATTAAGAAGAAGTTAGATAGAGCTATGGTGAAAGTGGACTAGATAAAATCTTTTTCTAAGAGTAAAGCTATTTTTTAGATCCTGGAATATCTGATCATACCCCAATCAAGGTGGATAACCTATTTAAAAAGGTTAATATTCACCACCCTTTTAGATTCAATAATTTCCTTGTTAATGTGGAGGGTTTTCATGAAGCTAATTCTAAGGTCTTAGAATTTGAGACCTATGGTATTAAGGTACTAAGCAATTTATTTTTGTCCAAAAGCTTAAGGCTATAAAACAAGAATTGAAGGTTTTAAATGTCAGAAGAGGGTATAATACTAAAAAGGAGAAAAAAGAAGCAAGAAGCAAGCTTTTAGCAATCGAAAAATCTTTAGTGTATAACCCAAATGATTACACTTTAGTTACTAAGGAGAGGGAAGCTCTTAAGAACTATATGAAAATAGTAGATAATCATTGCTCTTTATTAAAGTAGAGGGCCATAATTAATTAGATCAGGGATGGGGATAGATGAACTATTTTTTTTTTCAACATAGTGATTGCTAAAAGAAATGTCAATAGAATTACCTACAGAAAAACCAGATATGGGGAAACTTTATATAGGAAAGATGAGATTGCAAAGGAAGTAAGGAAAATTTTCCAAAATCTTCTAGGCATATAAGGAAATGATCTAGGAAATGGAGGGGATCTTAGGTAATTTCTCAAAGCCGAGATCCCTGAACATAAAGCCTCTTTGCTAATTAGACCTATCATAGATCATGAGAAAAAAAGTGGAATATGAATGGCTCAAGGCCCATGGTCCAGATGGATTGAATGATCTTTCTTTCAAAAAACTTGGGATAAAATAGGGAGACTCAGATGTTATGCTGAAGTTTTTCTAACATGAAGTATTATTGAAGGAGATTAATAAGACTTTTATGCGCTTAGTTCCTAAGAATTCTAATATGGAAACTTGGAATGATTTTAAACCTATCACCTGTACTAATGTTTTCTATAAAATCATCGCTAAATTTTGGCAAATAGGTTGAGTGATGTTTTTCACTTCTCATCAGTGAGAATCAAAGGTATTTATAGGAGTTAGACAAATTAGAGATAATAACCTTATATTACCGGATCTTTTGAAAGGGTATACTAGTAGTGAAAGCCCTCAAAATTGTACTATTAAAGTGGATCTTCAAAAAGCTTATAATAATGTTAACTGGAGTTTCTTGCTATAGACAATGGTTGTTATAAAATTTCCTCAAGAGTTTATCAAATGGATTAAAAAATGCATTAGCACTGTATCTTATTGGATATTGATTAATGGAAGCCTAACAAAGTTGTTTAAAGACAAAAAAGAACGTAGGCAAGGAGATCATCTTTCCCATTACATATTCCTTATTTGCATGGAAGTTCTCACCCTTATGCTAAAATACAAAACTTCTTTTGGATCCAACTTCAAATATCATTCCAAATGTAAGTTGCTTTTACTAACTAATTTATGTTTTGCAGATGATCTTATTCTCCAGAGTAAGGCAAATATTCCCTTTGTTTCACTATTGATGAGCACTCTTTAAGGAGTTGTTCTGGTTGAGGATCAATTTTCAAAAAAGCTATTTCTTACTGTTAAAAAGTGCATCTCACCTATCAGATTCATTATTTCAGTTGCTGGAATGAAAAAACAAGAACCTTCTCTTTAGTATTTGTGCATCCTTATCTCTTTTCGGAGACTAAGGTTCTGAGAATGTCTTCCTCTAATAGAAAACGTCCAAAAAAGATTAGGGTTTTGAACAAACCATACCCTGTCCTATGAAGGGAAGCTATAACTCTTGAAGTTAGTTATTATGTCAATGCAAATTTATTGGTGCTCTTACATATTCCTTTCCAAAGGGCTGATTAAAATGGTGGAAAAATTAATGAAGCAGTTTCTATAGGGTAAAGGGAAAGGTGAGAAAGCAATAGCTAAAGTGAATTGGAAGCATGTTTGTCAACCTAATGAGGTAGGTGGATTAGGTTCGAAGCCTGTTAGCATGAACAAAATTTTTTTAATGATAAAGAGAATTTGGAGAATCCTAAGTGATAAAGAATCATTGTGGATCAAATGAATTCACAACTATATATTAAAGGAAGATAGTTTTTGGGCAATCACAGTTAAAGATAGCAACTCTTGGTTCTTCAATAAAATTCTTAAGTTAAAGGAAGAAGTACAACAACATATCACATGCCAAATTACGACAGGGGATTGAATCTCTTTATGATATGATAACTGGATTGGTTATAAGGCACTAATTCATAATCAGTTTGTAAGGGATTTATTGGTTAGATTCTTTAAGAAAGCTAAGCTTCAAGACATAATTCAAAATGACAATTGGTCTCTTTCCTTAAAAGAACTTAGACTATTGTCCATTCCTCAATACAAATACCAAAGGGAGGAAGATATATATTTATGGGATGGATTTTCTGTATAAGATATTAAAAACAAAAAAGTAAAGGAACTGATGGATAAGGAAGGTATAAGAATTGGGTGGTGCCTAGTAATTTGTTGTAGAGTTCTTAAACCAAATGCAACTTTTTATTATGGCTCGCTATGCTGAATAAACTTAGCACTATGGATAGATTGAAGTTTCTATCCTCTTCTAAGCATTGTATACTTTGTAACTTAGAGAAGGAGAATAGGGATCATTTTTTCTTTAAGTGTAGTTTCTTTAGAGAGGTGTGGATTAGAAATTCTTGTCTATATCCCCAATCTCAAGCCATTGCTGTCTCATAGAAATCATACAAGAGATATCTCAACTATATATCTCTAAGTATGATAAGGAAACACTTATGGTTGTAGTAGCAACTTGTTTTCAAGAAATTTGGAAAGAGAGAAACAATAGAAGGTTTTCAGGGAGATCTAACAACCTAAGCTCTCTTATTGAACTAACAAATATTAGAGAAAAACTAGTTATTACCCAATTGGGAAAGCATTGTAATAGAAGACTGGCTCTCTTTTGGCCAGTATAGTTCTCACTGACTATCCACAGTTCATAGACCTCATCAGTGTAGCTACTCTATAGGATACAGTAAAGGGAATAGTATATATCCATGCATCGAGTATATTTCCTAAATATCTCTAGCAGTTTCTTGCAATAATCAATTTAAGAAGGGATGGAACTCATAACTTAGAAGCAAATAAGCTCACTCGTAGAGATCCAAAAAGGAAGAACCTCAACATTACTCCTTTAGTTCCCTAGTTTTCAAGGTGAACTTAGTAACTTTAGGGAGTTTATTAGGAAATCCATAAAAATTGAACTATTTCTTACTTGTGCTAAATGAGTGTCTTGCCTAGAGTCGTGAAGATGCTGGTGCATCGCCATCAATATTTTTTTGTCGATGTGATAAAAGGTTAGGTGTGGGTTACTTTAATTACTTATACGATGTCACTTTAGAAGTGTTCCAACGTCACCGTTTCTAGTTACTTGTAATTGTTTTAACAATGTCGTTTTATTGACTTCGTGGGGGAGTCCCTCTCCAATGCTATACACAAAACATTATTTCTCTTCAATGGATTTTTAAAATTCTAAAAATAAAATTATTAAGAAATTAAAAGAAATTATATCCATCTTAATAATGGTAATAACATACATTTCTCGAAGCTTTAATTTATATCGAACAAAGGCCAAATAGTTCAATTTTTTGTGCTCTAATCTATTCTTTTTCTTAGAATGGTTGAATTCAAATATGCTTCAATTCTTTTCACACCTTGCTGCACTCACACATTAACTTAGAATTCAAATTGCAAACCTTTTCAATTCTGGAACATCGCTTCTAAATTGGTCCCACTAAGTAACTACAAGACAACAAAGGTAGCATTATAAAAATATAAAGTGATGATTAATTTTCAATAAGTAACAAAAGTGGAAAAAATACCTAGATTAAGTTTGTCTCGTTGACAAATAGCAATCGACTTCCCAAAATCACCATAAAAATCCTTATAAATCTCCATTTGTGAGCTTAGGAGATCTTGCATCTTCTCTTGAGTAACAACTATTGTAATAGTTAATAGCATTCCCTTATTAAATTTATGTAACGCCCAAACATATACCCTATAAGTATTATAGAATGTCTAGGGTATATTGAGCAGTGAACATAATGAATTAAGTGCATCACAGTAAGAGATAAAATGGAACTTAATATAAAAGAAAAGGGTAAATGGGTAATTTGTTCGTTTTGACTTGAACATATCTCTGTAATATGGCCATATCTTGGTCTATAAACCTCCAAATTAGGTAATTCCAATTGAAAATTAAGCTAGATACATATATCTAAAACTTTCATGAAGGAACTAAAATTTTATTGTGCCTCTAATAGTTTTGAATTCTAGCTTGGATTTGAGTTATGGCTACTGTCATTGTTTTCGAATAGCCTGTAGTGTTTTGGGTATAACTCCCGGAATAACTAAGCAAATTGCATGAAATTTATTTCATTAGAAAATTAAGAAATAGGGGATGAAATTAATTTATAATATTTTAGGCCAATTTAGGAAATAAAGGAAGAAGAAGGACCAATATGTAAGTTTTCTAAAATTAACACATGGACCGATTGGATTAAGGCATGTTTGACCAATAATAATAAAGCATGTGTGTCCAATAGGAATTAAGCATATGTGTGAGTCTTGAAAGTTTTGGAATGGGTATATGGAGAGGGGAGTTGTACAAAATTTTGTGGGTTCTAAGTTCAAACTTTTCTCCTCTCCATTTCACCTTCTTCATCCCATCATTTTTCATGTAAGAAATCAAGCCAATCTTAAGTGGAAATCAAGGTAAAAGTTAGGGATTTTCTCTTCACCTTTATCTTTTCTTAAATTGCTTATGAAGGAATGAAATTATAAGGTTTGAAGTGGAATTTAGAGGTATATTTTTAGTGTTAAAAGTTGGTGACGCAAGCAAAGCCAAAGAAGAAAGTAAGGAAAGGCAATAGAAGGCTTACTTTGTCAATTTTGAGGTTTGGGACTTCACTTAGTTAATTTATGTATTTGTGCACATTTGAATTTGTAAAAGATTCATTTGGATGTGGAATTATTTTTGGGACGATACTTTGGTGCTATTTTGGTGTTATCTTATATAGAATTGGTTGAATATGACAAGAGAGTATCGTGTAGGGGAATTCTGTCTAGGGTTTGTTGAACGAGTCACATTGTTTGAGTTGTAACTCAGCCTACAAACCTCAAAATTGTGTGATTTCAGTTGAATATGAAACCTAAGACATAGAGATAAATATCTATAGAAGTGAATCTAACTAAATTCTGGTTCCATGACCTTGGAAATTGAGATAAAAAATGGTGATCTGATGCTGCCCCTGTTTTGGAGCAGTTTGTGATATTTGGTCTATATCTCATGAGTTAGGAGTCCAAATGACCTGATAGTTAATGCTATAGAAACTAAAGATATAGGGAGAGAAATGTACAGAAGACCTAGAAACCTAGTTCTGACTTTTTGTGTATGAATATTAAGGAACAATTAGTGGTTTCAATAGAAAAAGAGTCTGTCATGACCGTGACATTGTTTTTTTTTTCAATTTCTACCGCATCTTATCCGAACCTTTATGAATGTGTATGAAAATTTTCAGACATCTAAACTAAATGAAATAGGACTTACCATAAGTGAATTGGGTGATTAAACATTGGAATTTAATATTGAGCATAATGCATTCCAAAGAAAACTTACATGTATATAAATGATTTGTTTACGTATATATTGCTCATATGTGTATAGTATGATTGTACAAGTTTGATTTTGATAGCCTTATAATGGTGATTAGTTATGACTTGCATGTATGAACACATATATAGATTTTATGATGAAATGTATATCATTGATTTGTTAATAAATGAATCGTGAAATTTGCAAATGGTTAAAGGAAATGTTATATTACCTACTTTATTGTCTTGGTTATGGATAGATAGGCATGCCTATATGGTCAAAGTGCAATTGCTACAGTTCGACACTAGCGGTGTCCACAGTTCGATACCTTTGGGTATCCACAATTCGATATCTTTCGATATCCATAGCACCCATTATCCACATCCACAGAAAATGTGTAGGCTTAACACAGAAAGGAACCTTAATAGTCATAAATAATAAATACAGCATGACAACATGAATAATTGATATCGATGAGCATTTTTATTAGTTATAATGATGAATTGTAATCATATGCAGCTATATTGATAATCTGTATCAAAGAGTGTTGAATATCAATAATTGACTTATAAATGTTCATTTTTGGTATAAGGATAATATGTTGAAGCATATTTACATTTTGTACTTTTCTTAAGTATTCCATCATTGTTTACATAAGCATTGAATAAGATCAATGTTTAGTTCATGAAGGTGAATTTGTGGTGTTTAAGTTGTGATATTTTTGAATGTGTATGCTTGGCGGATAACTGCTATGAGTGGTTATCTAAACTAAGTGTTTTCCCTCTTAAGCTTTCAAAAGCTTAGCACAGGTGCTAATTTGTATAGGTCCAAGTCATAGGAGTAAGGTATAGGAAATATATATAAGGACCAAGGCCAACAGATAGAAGAAAAATTACTTTTGCAATGTGTTGCATATATAATGAGAAAAGGAAATTGTATGTTTCTTTTGGATTACCATGTAAATGTAAAGATGTATTACTACTATTAAATGATAATGTTAAACATTAGCGAGTTTTGTAATGTGTTTAAGTATAGCATTAAATACAATTGTATATTTTGAATGCGTGTATAGGAATTTGGTTGCTATGTGTGTGGATGGTTGTAGGTTCTGTATAGGAGGTATTGCATTTCAACTTTCTTTGCAAAAATCTAAAATAGACACTAGGATTCAAAAATGTCTCAGCTATAAATAATAGAGAGTAAATGGAACATACCACTCCCATAGAGCATATAACTAACATAACGAAGAATGTTTGGGAACATACTCTATGAAAATAGCATGTTAAGGCAGTTAAATCAATTCATTTTACATTTTAATCCATCGCACATAACATAAAACATTCCAATAATCTTGTTGTTCCATTTTTATTCACAAACATATACGGTCTCAAATGTCATTACATTTCCAAAGTTCACATTTACAATATACAACAGTTGAAAGATACAATTCTTGATACAACATAATTAAGACATTTGCAGGTACAACTGATCCTGACACTGACCCATATCCAAATGCAAAAGTTACTTCAACTAGATAAGTTAGATTTCTCTTAAACCTGAAAAACATGTTGCAATTTTGATAAGTTTACAAAATCAGTGAATGAACCATCATCGATGTGCTCACTTAAAATAAACAAAAATATCATAAGTATATAACACAATTCAATCAATATCTCAAATCATTCATAATCAAATCTCATATATCACATCATTCAGTATTTAGTACCTAATCACAATATACATCATATTCCAACAACTCTGTTATGAACATAAGCATTTCATATAATTGTTTTATAATAATTCAATCATTCATATCATCCACACGTACACAAACATAACATGTCATTATATCAACTCAATTCAGTCATTCTTTGCAATAATTCACATGATACACGTAAAGGTATATATATTTGCAATGCACATGAGAGTCCACTTTCATTTTTATTTTTGTTTTGACCAAGACCTAATTTAATTGTCTCGTACCTATTATAGATACTGAGCTTATTTCATAACTGTACTATATTTGTTGTAGATATGTGGCTAATTTCATAACTATCCTATACCTGTTACAAGTACAGGGCTCATTATCAACTGAGCCTGTGACTCATGTGCACATTTCCTGAGCTTTAAGCTCTTTTTGACATTAGTCACTCCTGTCACATCTCCTTTATCTGATCATGCATATTCATGTGATGTAATGCATCATTTCACATAATATGCTATCAATAACTTTCATTCAGTGTGCATAGTCATTTATCACAATCATTGGATCAGAGTTCGACATTAACATCAGTTGAGTACACATTTTTACCACATTCACATACAATCAGTAAGCACTTCCTATACAATCCCAAATATTTAACTCTTTGGATAATTACTTGTCAGAATTTACAATCATATCAGTAATAGTTCAATATCTAAAAGTTAATAAAAAACAATTCAAACATAATGAGAAAACATCTATGTTAACTCACTTATTTCAAACCAAAACACATATATAATTGAGATTACATATCTAGGTCAACTCACAGTATGTTCCAGAATAATTATTGCTTTGACGATCTGACATTTTCTGGATACTGTCAATTAATTTATGCTTCTAAATCATACAATACACACATAATCCATATATTACTAAGTTGATCAATCATATAATGATTCAACTATGCCATGTATGTATGTCATGTTTGATATATGCTCAATTGATTTTCTCGGGTATATGTCTTTAATAAAAAATCTTGATCATTCATTCATTATAGATTGTCCATAACTTGTTTGTAATTAGGTTATGCCTTATGTAAGTTTGGTTAACCTCAATTCATCAATCATACATTCATCAATCCTTTATTAACGCTTTATATTCACACAATTTCCCCAATTCTCATTCATTTATAATAATTCACATTGTTCATATCCTTTGAATCACATTTCCATTTATAAGAACACCTTCACTCCTTTAATAACTTATAAATTCTAGCTTTAGGTACATTGATATCAAACAATGCAATCCTTAATTTATTATATCATTTAAGAACCTAATCTCATCAAACACTTAGCCAATTGATTTAACATCAAACTAAGTTCATTTTAAGCCCCCAATCAAGTCTAATTACAACAATGTATAGCGTCTTATCCTTATATGAACAAAAAACACAATTTTCCCTCTCTGCCAAGCATTTCTATGATCATAGGAAGGGACTAATACAATTCCCACCATCGTGGGATGGGTGAACTGACAGTTCACCTTCACTTTCCTTCAACTTTTCTTCCAAATTTTGACACCGTCATGATAATTCATCAATTATACCTCAATTACACCTTAAAGATACTTTAATTCCTCATCAATTCATCTTTATTTCCAATTCCAATTCAAATCATTCATTTGGTAGTTCACAAATATGGTTTTTCAAGCATCAAAATAAAAATAGAACATAACCAATCCATTCATTAAATTGTAGCACACATTCAACACCAATACTACAACCAAATTCATCCCTAATCAATCATCATAAATATTATTCTAACATATGGCAATAGGTCAATAAATCACTTACTAGTTCAACTCAATGTCTCCTCAAACATCAAGCTAACCTAACCTTATGTTCAATGTTTACATCCTTTTCTTCCTAATGTTTCTTTATGAACAAGCTGTCTTTTTTTAATCATAACTCTCTCTACAAAGATACAAATTCCATGATTCTTATGGCCCATGAAACAAGACTTCCATTAGTATTATTATATAAAAAATTACATAAACAACATATCCCTTTAAATTATAATCTCCATCCAAATTCTGTCCTATTTCTTATAAGAAACATACTAACAACCTGTACTCAAACCATAATAAATCATTATCAAGACAGCTAACCAAATCGTTTCACAAAAGCATTAGTAAGACATCAATAAAATTTTTTCATGTTTTATACTTTCACTAATTTGGACTCTAAGGTCCTCAAAAATTAAGAAATATTACAAGGTTCCTATAAAGGGGTCTATCACAGGTAGTATTAAAGAAATGAACATAACTCAAGATCTAGTCACTATTTTATCAAGAAACTTCAACAGAGGTGAAGCTAAGGTCTATATCTACAATTTTTATTCTTTAAGTTTCTTCAAATTCGTGCTCTAAGGATAGAAAAACATATCGAAAGAGAAAGATGAAATTGAAACCAGAATTTCAACTTATCTTGATAACTTCTTTCCTTCTCCTCTTCTCTTCCCCTTTTTCTCTCCTTCTATTCTCATTTTTTCTCCCTTTGTACAACCTTCACTCTCACTCCTATTACCTTTTTCATCCATTTTCTCTAGAAAATTCAAAGAAAGTCAAACTAATTCGTGTGTCACCATTTCATTGGTCTATATGTTACCATTCTATTAGTGCATATGTTATCCTTCTATATTTCCATATGTTACTATTCTATTGGTCCATGTGTCACTTAATTTAGGCTAAACATGTCACTCATTTAAGCCTCCATATGTCACTACTTGTAAGGCTACACATGTCACCAATTGTAAGGCTATATATGTCACCATTTGTAAAGCTACACGTCACCATTTTATTGCTCCACATGTCACAAGTCTAAAGTGCCATTTGTCATAAATTTAAAAAGCCAAATTTTGCAATTATACTCAAGCCACTTTTCATCTATTTACCTAAGCCATTTGTCACTTATTACTAATGCCACATGTCACCATTTCATAGGCCTAATCAACCTAAATTCCCATGTATCAAATTGTCTATCTCTTTAACATTTTTCTTAGACTAGATGTACATATCACCTCATCAACTACTCAATTGTAGCAATAAATTCTCAGTTCACTAATTATAATCCATCAATTCATGTTATTGGTAAATCAAAATGCAAATCAATTGTAATGCACATTCATTTTCATTCCATACCTCGAAATATATCAATTGAGTGCATATACTATCTTGCAATATTTTTTAAATCATGATTCATATGTGTATACGAATATTATGCACGTGAACAAAATACACCTTGTAAATTCTTAAATGAAATAACTTATGTGACTCAATCTAATAGTTTAATCTTTTAACAATTTTTGGAGGCAAGACATTACAGTAAAGTTGTCTTTCTCATTTCTCATTGATGACAACAAAATAAGGTGTATACAAAAAAGACATGGTTTTCAGGTTGGCCTTCATTACTTTCTTTGTCCACTTCATGGCATCATAAAAATAACCCATTATTACTTTCTTATTACTATTAGCCGAATAAAGTACCCTCCAATCTAACATTAGACCTACTATATTAAGATACAACCCACTTATCACTTGTAAACATTTGTCTTAACTCTTTCTTCATCATAATAAAACACTAAAGTGACAAGAAATTAGTTGCAAATCTTGTAATAACAGGACGACACAAATTCCTACCATTGGTAAAATCCTTTCTCATTAAATTCAAGATCCATGCATGTTTGTAAATAAACTTGGTCACCATTTTTGCTTTCTACACAGTCTCATCAATAATAGGAAAATACCCAGCATCCTCTGTATTTTGTAACATCAAGTCAGTGTAATGTGCAACATAAGGAGTCAAATAAAAAGAATTATACTTTATTTTAAATCTCCTTCTAATTGGTTCATAAGTTAAATAATTTTCAATAATAAATTAAACAATATTTTTTGGCCCAACTTCATTAACAACTTCATCAAAATTTTCAAATACGATATCAACATTCCTAACAAGGCTAGATGTATCAATAAACTTCAAAAATGTTGTCCCCTTTGTAAAATAAACCAAGAAAATTAATAATAGACTCATGTCTTCTATTTATCTAATCATCAAATATGATTGAACGCACAAAAGTAGCTTAATTCATTATTTTTTCATCCAAATAACTTTTTATTTCATAAATAGAGCTATTAAGAAGTTTACCTATATAGTCATCAATTGAAGGAGCTTTATACCTTAGATTGTAAAAGGCTATAACATTTACCATAAGCTGATAACAATAAGGCTGGGAAGCATTGAATGTTATAGCTGAATCATACCAGCATCTAGTCATTTCCATGTCCACATTATAAGTCGCTTCTTTAGATTGTAAGGTACTATGGATTAAAGACTAAGCTCTAATAGTTATTTGTAGTAAAAAAAAATTAGACATATGTCTTCTTCTTTTCCTAACATCAAGTGAAACACTCTCTTCTTGTTAGGTAGGAATACTACGACCTTCAACATTTTCACTATCATTTTGAAAACCAATAAAAGAACTTCCACTAGAAATTTCATAATTCAATCTTTTCCTTTTATCTTTCTCATATTGATACTCCTCAAGCAAAGTCTTCATTTTCCATTTCACATCATGTCTCATTTGTTTACAATGTTCTATATCACCTTTGACCCTAGCTAAATGTTTCTTTAATCTGGTGATTGCTCCTCCTTTCAAATGCTTGTTATAAAATAACAAATGTCATGATTCTTAATTTTAGGAACCAATCTAGCATAAGCTAAAGCTGGTTCGTTGAATCTTCCTGAAATGGTTAAGTTGTCATGAGTAAGTAAACTTCCTTCCATTTATCTGTAAAATAATATATCAAAATTAACTTAATAGCTTTCTATCAAAATAAAGAACACATAATTACATTATGAACTACTATCACAAAATATGTATTGTTTAACATGAAAGTCAAAATTAACACAAAAGCATATACATCTTATATAACTTTGTTTGTATGATTACATCATTCAACCATAAACTAAAGAAATAATTATAACTATAACCTATTCAACAACAACCATAACTCACAACTATAAATTTACCACCTATTTTAAGTAATCACATAATTAAACTATAAACTAATATATTTTGTCTGCTTATACAACTCAATTAGTAATGCTTATAATTATTTTGTTTTCTAACTAATTTTAATCAACATTGTTATTAAAATCTTAATTCCCATCTTTAATTTGACAATCTTTCATTCACCAATTTTAATCAACATTTGTAGTTTCTTACATAAGTTAACTCCACAATCCAAAGTTATCATACACTACATAATTCAATTTCATCTAACACATTTCATCAATAAGTCAAAACTAACAATTCAAGTATTCAACACACATAAATACACAATAAACATATAAATCTTATATAACTCATTTTGTATGATTAATCATTAAACCATAAACTAAAGACATTCACTCATAACTATAAACTATTCAATTTCAACCATAACTCACAACTATAAGTTTACAACCTATTTATATGATCACATAATTCAACTATAAATTAATATATTTTGTCTGCTTATACAATTCAATTTGTAATGCTTATCAGTATTTTGTTCTCTTAACTAGTTTTAATCAACATTATTACTGAAATCCTAACTTTAATTTAATAATCTTTCATTCACTAATTTAATCAACATACTTAGTTTTTTTTACTCAAATTAACTCCACAGTCAAGAGCCAACATACGCAATACACTACACAATGGTTTTAAGAAGTGGTAAGGAAATTCAGTTTAGATCTTCCTTACTAATGAAGGTAGAAAAGAACGATGAAGGAGATAAGAAAGATGAACTTCTAACACAAAAATCAGTAAAGGTAAAAGATGATTTATCTTAATCGATATTAATTAATGCACATGTACCTTCTTTTCCTAGCAAGTTAGCTAGATCAAAAGAAGAGGAACATGAAAGAGAGATTAATCAATATCAAATGCTTATGTACCTCCTTTTCTTAGCAAGTTAGCTAGATTAAAAGAAGAGGAACATGAAAGAAAGATCCTAGAAACCTTCAGAAATGTGGAAATCAATATAACATTTTTAGAAGCCATCAAGAAAATTCTAAAATATGCATCATTTTTGCAAGAACTATGCACAAATAAAAGGAAGTTGAAGGACAAAGAGAGGATAATTTTAGATAAGAATGTATAAGTTGTGACAAATAGAAAATTACCAAAAAATTTAAAGATCCATGTATGTTTACAGTTCCACCTATTATTGGTGATAAGAAAATTAAGCATGCCATGCTAGACTTAGATGCACCTATTAATTTCATGCCGTACTCAATTTACCAAGCTTTAGATCTAAATTCTTTTTAAGAAACTAATGTGATTATTCAGCTAGCTGATCATTCTTATATGTGTCCTATTGGTATTAGAGAGGATATTTTAGTTCAAGTTATTAGTTTGGTACTCGCAGTAGATTTTTACATCTTGAAAATGGATAGAGATAATGTTGAACATTTAGTTTCTATTTCATTAGGAAGGATGTTTATGAAGAAGGCTAAGAAAAAAATTAGTATAGATAAAGGTACTATTTCTGTTGAGCTTGATGGAGAGATAGTGAAGTTCATTACTTTTGAAACAATGAAATACCTTAATGATTTTTAATCTGTCTATCATATGAAAATTATGGATTCATTTATGCAGAATATTTTTAAAGAAGAAAGTGCAATAAGGAGTTGGAGTTTAAGAGAGTTGGAGTTTAAGGTTAAATCAGAAGTGAACAAGCAACTTAATGAAACTTGTGAAGTTGTAGAATATTATTAACGATGCTAATAGAATCAAAAAATTTAAATGCTGAAATTACTATAACTCATAAGAAAATACTGCTTTCTATTTTGCAAGCTCCAAAGATAAAATTAAAGGCCTTACTTAATCACTTAAAATATGTCTATTTGGGTGAAGGGTAGTGGTTACCTATAATCATCCCAAAAAGGTTGACTACATGGCAAGAGGAAGGGCTAGTAGCACTACTTAAAAATAGCAAAACTACAATTGTGTAGAAGTTTGAGAAGAAAAAGCACCGTTGAGCGTAACAACATTAAACAATTGCATTTTTTGGGAGGCAACCCACAATACGATGATTTTTATTAAGTTTTTAGTTATATATAGTTTTTATTTGCTTGTTTTTGATAAATTAGTTTATTGGCTTAAAGGAGAAATGATTCTTAAAATTCTAGAACACTAAATTTCATAAGGTGTGATCACTTCTTATGCAATTCAGATGTTAGGATTAGAGACTCGACAATCTTGAATCCTAAATCTATTCAGGAAAGATCATGCCTTATGCGATTTAACTTTCTAGAATGGAACCCCTAAAATTGCATAATACTAAATCTCGTAAGGCAAGATCATGCCTTATGTGATTTAGCTTTTTGGAATAAAATCTTTAAAATTGCATAATACTAACATTTGTAAGGCGTGTTAGTAGTTTGTTTGGTTTTAAAGAAATTTGTAGTTTTTTTAAAAATAAATACTAGATATTAATTTTTTGAAAAATAAAAAAAATTAAAAAGTTAAAACGTATTAACTTTTTATATATAAGCAAAACACTAATTTCTTATGTTTCTTTTTTTTATCAGCCCTATAGCACTAAAATAGTAGCTAGTCCATAGAGCATCACACACTCTACCATAACCATCGATACTATGGTATATCTTCTTTTAGATGTTCACAACTCAGGGGAGCCCTTTACTTTATGCTTTATTTTTGTTGATTATTTTTGTGGCATGTGAGCATATTGTACATTTATTGGGGACCATGTATGATTTAGGCATGGGGAAGTGAGCGTATATATTATGATGAACTATGTGATTTGTGCTTGAACTCATGAATACTATGATTCATATATTAATTATTCCTTAGTGTAACCTCATAATTTTGTAATTGATGTTTGGAAATAAACCCTAAGTTAGGATACATTTTTTTTAAAGAATTAATACATCAGAGAGACAAGCGTGATTAGTGTTTTTTTCCATTAAATTACTTTAAGTATCTCAATTATTTTGTTGAATAAAAGTGTGCAAGACTTGATGGATTTTGATACCTATGTGAGCTTTGAACCTAAGATCATTCATCACATTTGTGCCCATACATATCTTTTTGTTGTGTGTTATCAAACATAGCTTATTTATGCTAGAACTTGTCCTTGAATACGTTTTGAGGCCACTTTTTTTATTACTTTATATATAAAGATGATAAGGGCACCCTAGGATAACTACTTTTACCTAAACAAGCCTACCTTGCTCTTTATCCTTAGAAAACCAATTTAAACCTTAGTGTTTCTTTTCTTGCATAATAACCTTGTTATAAGCCACTTTTTGTAACATCATGTTACTCATGTTAAGACGGGAATAGTGAATTATAAGAAATTAATGAGAAACTAGAAAATGCATATCATGCTTTGCACATTTTTGCACATACATGAGAATTTTGATTATTGAACATGAATATG
>JAOQMP010091467.1:0-16366 GCA_027563575.1 Erythroxylum pedicellare
TCAAAACACACAAGGACCCACTCCAATTAAATTTTCAAGCACAAAAATCATATTTTTCACAAAAATCACATTTATGAACAAATATACCGGGAAAAATGTCATGCATGCATGTACAATCATTTACATGTGCAAAAGTCACTATTTCCATGTATGTGTATTCATGAACATGCCAAGAAAATTTTATACACTCATAACCTGTTCCAAATGACTATTCTACCCTTCCCATCGGTGATGGGATGTTACAGTTTTAGATTATGCATGCCCTGAAATTGAATTGCAAGAGAATTCCTTTGATTCTAATTTGTGTTCACTTGAATTTTGGGAAAGGTTTTTTGTTAATATTTCAGGTGATTTAGACATCACAAAGACTGACGTTGATGTGGAAATAGCTAAAGATATTGTTCCTCACTACAAATGCTTCATTGAAGAAAAGCAGGAAGATTTACCCAGGTCACTGCCGCACCGGATCACCAGGAAACGGGTCCCACGTCGAAGGAAAGAGGCAGTGATCTTTTCTCTCTTGAACTTTATAAATTGATTCCTTCTATTGTGCAACCTCCTGTTCTTGAGTTAAAACCCTTTACCCACTACACTAAAGTATGCTTTTCTTGAATCTAATGAGCGAATACCTATCATAATTGCCAATACCTTGTCAAACACTGAAGAAGAGAAACTTCTAAATGTTTTGAGGGAACATAAGAGGGCCATAGGGTGGACTTTAGCAGATATACCTGGAATTTGCCCTACTATTTGCACACATAGATCTTGTTAAATGAGGGTTCCAAGTTTGTAAGGCAACCTCAAAGAAGACTAAACCCACTGATTTTAGAAGTAGTTAAGAAGGAAATCACCAAATTTTTGAGTGTTGGGATAATATATCCCATTTTCGATAGTGAGTGGGTTAGTCCTATGCAAGTAGTGCCGAAAAAGAGTGGGATCACAGTGGTCAAAAATGATAAGGAAGAGCTTATTCCTACCTAAGTGCAGAATTCGTGGTGTGTATGTATAGATTATCGAAGGTTAAATGATGCCACACAAAAAGACCATTTCCCCTTGCCTTTTATTGACCAAATGCTTGAAAGGCTTGCTGGAAAATCGCATTACTATTTTTTAGATAATTTCTCTAGGTACTTTCAAGTACCTATTGCACCAGAGGACCAAGATAAAACCACCTTTACATGTACTTTGGGCACCTTTGCATATCGAAGGATGCCTTTTGGTTTATGTAATGCTCCAGGGACTTTTCAGCGTTGTGTGATGGCTATTTTCTGTGAATTCTTAGAAGAATGCATGTAAGTTTTCATGGATGATTTCACAGTTTATGGTGATTCTTTTGATGCTTGTCTCTTTAGCCTTGCAAAAGTTTTTAAAAAGTGCATTGAGAAGAACTTGATTTTGAACTTTGAAAAATGTCATTTCATGGCAATGAAGGTATAGTGTTAGGTCATTTAATTTCTATCAAGGGGATTGAAGTTGATAAAGCTAAAATTAAGGTCATATTTTCTTTGCCTTATCTTTCCTGTGTTCGAGATATCAGATCATTCTTAGGTTATGCAGGATTTTATAGGCGGTTCATAAAAGATTTTAGCAAAATTGTGTTACCTCTTTCCAAGCTTTTACAAAAAGATGAAAAATTTGAGTTTGATGATTCTCGTAAAAATGCCTTTGACACATTAAAATCAAAACTCATTTCTTCACCCATTTTAGTTGCTTCTGATTGGAACCTACCTTTTGAACTTTCATTTAACGCTTCTAATTGTGCTGTAGGGGCTATGTTGGGCCAACGAGAGGAGAAATTGGCAAGAGTTATCACTTATGCCTCGAAAATACCAAATCTAGCTCAAACCAACTATACAACAACTAAGAAAGAGTTGTTTGCAGTAGTCTTTGCTTTAGAAAAATTCAGACAATATCTGTTAAACTCACATGTAATCATTTTCACTGATCATGTAGCTATTCGATATCTCCTAAAGAAACTACAGTCGAAGCCTAGATTGATACGGTGGACATTACATCTCTAAGAATTTGATATTAAGATAAAGGATCAAGCTGGAGCGATGAATCACGTAGCTGACCATTTAAGGAGGCTACCCGATGATACACAGGGAGTAGACTCTTCTGAACTGACTTGCGATTCTTTTCCTGATTCAGTTTTATGTGCTTCAGTTTTCAAAGAACCGTGGTATGCACATATTGTCAATTACCTTATGACTAGACTAACTCCTCCTTTTATGTCTTAGGCGCAGGTTCAAAAGTTAAAAAGTGAAGCTCGACCTTTCATATGAGATGAACCTCACCTTTGGAGACTGTGCAGTGACCAGGTAATCCGAAAATGCGTGCCTAATGAGGAATTTGATGCTATAATTTCAACTTGTCATTTAATGGTTTGTGGTGGGCATTTTAGCGCCAGGAGAACATCTTGGAAAATCCTAGATTCTAGTTTTTATTGGCCTACCCTTTTTAAGGATTCATTTAATTTTTGTCGGTCATGCGATAAATGCCAAGATTTTGGAGGGTTAGGAAAACGACATGAAATGCCGCAACAATCTCTTTTATTTTGTGAAATCTTTGATGTTCTGGGAATTGATTTCATGGGTCCTTTTCCCCCATCTTTTGGCCTTGTGTATATCCTCTTAACTGTTAACTATGTGTCTAAATGGATAGAGGTTGTCCCTACTAGAAAAGACGATGCGCAAGCAGTGTCCAAATTCCTTAAGTCAAACATACTTTGTCGATTTGGCATTCCTAAAGCTGTGGTTAGTGATAGAGGGACCCATTTTTGTAATAGAGTCATTGGTAACTTACCTTCCAAATTTGGAGTTACTCATAAAGTCTCCACTGCTTACCACCCACAAACCAATGGTCAAGCTGAAGTTTCCAATAGAGAGGTAAAGCACATCTTGGAGAAAATAGTAAAGCCATCAAAAAAAGATTAAAGCCTACGCTTAGAAGAAGCCCTATGGGCTTATTGCACCGCTTATAAGTCCCCAATAGGCATGCCCCCTTTTCGATTAATCTACGGAAAAGTATGACATTTGCCTGTGGAGTTGGAGCATAAAGCTTATTGGGTGGTCAAGCAATGCAACATAGACTTGGAATCTTCCGGTATGGAAAGGAAGCTCCAACTGCAAGAACTAAAAGAGTTAAGGCTAGAGGCATATGAACATTTTTGCCTCTACAAAGAAAAGACAAAGTTGATGCATGATAAGATTCATGAAAGAAAGAGCTTCAAGGAAGGGGATAAAGTCTTGTTATTCAAGGCTCGTTTCACCTTTAAACGTGGAAAATTCAATACTCATTAGGATGGACCGTATGTAGTCACTAAAGTGCACAACTTTGGTATGGTAGAGCTTTTACATGAAGAAATAGGAGCCAAACTCAAAGTAAATGGCCACCTATTAAAGCTCTATCATGAGAACCAACAGCCACCATGAATATTAGGTTCTTTATCTCCTTCACTTGTTTAATTACTTTGGGTCTATGACTGGTTATGCAATGTTTGATTTATTACTTTCCTAGACAAGTGTTGGGAAGAAACCACCCCAGTAGGAAGATAGCTGTGTTTTTACTTTCTTCGGTAGCTTTACATTCCAATAAAAGTTCCTTCTGTTTCTTTTTGCCCATGAAGTTTCCATTGTTGATGTGTTTGTACTCTCTTTTTCATTGAGGACAATGTGTTGTTTAAGTGTGGGGGAGCTTTTCCCACTTTGTTACTCTTTGTTGTGCTCCATTGTGGTCATTTATATGCTGGTGCTAGTCAATCATATATAATGTTAACCTTTTTAAACTTGGTGATTGTGAAAATTCAGTTTTTGCTATTTTCGCCACGGCGTACTTTGCCTTCACCGCGGTCATATACGTGTTTTTCGCCGCGGTTAATTGGTTCTTCACCGCAGCCAAGTTTGTGAGCTATACAATTCGCCGTGGCAACATAACTTTGACAAAATGATTTTGTTGAAAAATTTTGCCTCAATTCAACAAATTTTCCACACTCGACTCTTGTAACTCTTGTTTGTCAAAGAATTTATAAGTTTCAAAGGGATGCTTGAGTTTTTGAAAATACCTCCCATTCTTTAAATGATAGTCGGTTTTGGCTAATTTTATTTTTGATGTTTTCGAAACAAAGTAGGTGAAGGCATGCTATCAAAGTAGCACTTTATGTTTTTAAGACTTAAGATTGTTCATTGAGATATTGCCCTTGTTGGAAGGATATTTAGGCCTAATTTTTTTTTCAATTCTTGTGTGTATCTACTTATTTCATATCTCTCTAGAATTTGTTTTAATTCTTAATCAAAGCTTTATGAACTAGAATTTTGTTAAAATGA
The DNA here is from genome assembly GCA_027563575.1 of Erythroxylum pedicellare. Taxonomy (NCBI): domain Eukaryota; kingdom Viridiplantae; phylum Streptophyta; class Magnoliopsida; order Malpighiales; family Erythroxylaceae; genus Erythroxylum; species Erythroxylum pedicellare. The sequence continues at coordinate 4,326 of JAOQMP010091467.1, forward strand.
TAGAGGCATTCTCTTTAGAACTTGTTTCAATTCTTAATCAAAGCTTTATGAACTAGAATTTTGTTAAAATGATATAGGCATTCTTTCAAAACCCTTTGACCCAAACACAGCCCCATAAACACTTATCCATTGCTAGCCACTTGAGCCATTATTTATGAGCACATGCACGCATCTTTATATGGTGTCAATAGGTTATTTTACATTTTCTTCTTCTTCTAGTTATTCAAAAAAGAAGAAGAAAAAAAAGAAAAGAAAAGAAAGAAAAAGAGAAAAATACAAGAAGCATGAAATATAGTTATGTATGTATGTGTTATATTTATGTTGAAAAAAAAGTGTTAATTTGTGTGCCAATATTGTTTAACTGTTGACATCTATTTCATAATTGTAGTGCATGTATTCATACTTTTTATTTCTTCATCCATTCCATCCATTTCATCTAGCCTTCCGTACATTACAACCCTGAAAAGTCCTTTTGATTTTTGAAATTATAGTTCTTGTAGTGGAGAAGTAGGACTGGTACAAGCTTATGGTAGAGAATGGATTAAGCAGGTTTTAGAGTGAAAATAACCCTAAACACAAGTGAGATGAGACCAAACACTTTACCTTAGTGAAATCTCTTTTGTTCAATCTCTTGGATTAAATTCTTTTAGTGTTTATTTTCTTAACACTCTTTCAGTATGCTTTGATTGATTTATGAGAAAGTGATTTTTGCCAATTTCCTATTATTGTTTTGAGCATGGTCAAAATTTTTCTTTTACACTTGTGTCACTTTAACTCGTATAAACTTTGTCTAGGAGTACAAAGATCTAAGTGTGGGAGAATATGATTGAGCCCAAGTTTACTGTATAAATCGGCGACACTTTCATGGTTTTTTATCTACTTTTTGAGTCCTAATTATTGATTTGTGCTTAAATTAATCCTTGGTTATGTACTTGTATTTTATGCAATTTGATAGTTAAACTTGTTACAAATTGATATTAATTGCACTATTAATTTTTCTAAGAATAATTGATACTGCAAATTGCTATTATTGATTATAGGAACCTCAAGGAGAAAGGAGTCAATATGTTAAAATGAAGCCAACAAGAGCAAAGCAGACCTATCATCGCAATGAAACATGAAGAATTCGGGCTGACCTTCGAGAAAAGTTCGTTGCGGAGAGAATTAATTATTTCGCCAAGGTGAAGAATCCAGCAAGAGCAAAAACCTTTCGGGAAAAGTACACCGCGGTGAACTTATCTGTCACCGCGGTGAACCGTTAAAAACCCAAACCATATTTGAAAAAATTCTCTCACTATTCGACCCGATCCACCGATCCATCACTTAAAAACCTACCAAATTAGGTTACGGGAGACGATCATTAATACACGGAGACACTCTCTACCTACACAGCCGACACTCTTACCTATCACTCTCAACCTTCAACCACAACTTCTATCCATTTTTCATCATCGACTTCATCATCTGCTGCTGCTACCATGGATGCTATCGGTGTGCTTACAGTCGTGAGGGTTCCCGAAGTGATGCGTGGCTAAAGCACCATTTCCTCTTGAAGATGTAGCGATGGCTTGAGTTCGATGGGCTTTAAAGGGGAGTAGTTTTACATTGTCATATTTAACTACATTGTTATGAACTCATGAGTTAGGATTTATGCTTTGTACTTAAATTTTTCTTGACCAGAGTTTAATCAAGTATTGAACAATGTATTGTGTTATGGATTTGTTTACGTAGAACTTGGATGCTTAATATATGAAGTTTCATATATGTCTTTTTGGTGATTGTGTTAATTCTCTTTTATCTACCTACTTGTGTTTGATATTGAGATTATGCTTGATCCAAATTGACCACTTACATTAGCTCATCCATTAACGCACACTAAGATGCATTTAACAAGGTTTTAAAAAATGGAGTTCATTGATTAAAACCTTGGACTTAAAGAGTTCTTTAAGGTTCTTCATTTGGAAACTTAATGATCTTTGCTCCCAAAAGATTTATGTTGAACTATGGTAGCCAAAGCTTGTTTTCAAGAGGATTTTATCTATTTGATTATTCGTTTGAGTTTTTAAACTTTCTTTCCCAAAAATACAAAAATATCTTTTATACAGTTTTCTTTCAATTAGTCAATTTAGTTAAGTTTTACCAGTGATCCAAAACCCCCTTTTATCAATTTAGTTGCATTTTTTGACAATTAGGCTAGCTTAGATCATTTGCGCTAGGTTCCAATTAAGTGAGACAACCCGAGGTTCAAATCTATACTGCAATCGTTGGAATTAAATTTTTGATTCGGTGTCCAAGGGAGTATCCCAAAGACTAACGCGTGGATCACCATTCTAATGTGTTTATGCGTTTCTGTTATGTGAACAAGTTTGATGCATTCTAGCTTTGTAGTTTGAGATTTTGACTACATGATGAGAATTTTTAGAAACAAATGCTTTATGAACTCAATGATAATTTTCTATGACAAGTGAATGTTTTCAAAGGGTTTTTGCTTATTTTCCGTTATAAACTGCTACCCACGATCTTTCAAGCTCACCTCCTTTCTGTCCCATCTTCAGGTGATAGCTAAGAGATTAAGTGACTAAGAGCCTAAGGGAATTTCTTCAAATTTGCTATTTTGTATTCTTGTAATAAGCCAATGGTGTGGCTTTTGATATGTAAATTAACTTTTCCAAACTCTGTTGCTTTAGTAATGAAATGATATATTGAAGTAGTTTCGGTTGTGTATGTTCATATTAACTTCCTTGTAAAATGGTTGAGTTGTAGTAATAAGTTTGTTTGATGTTTGACTGTCATGGGCACGCCACCCTTATGGGATGATGCCTAATAAGGGTTTATGGAAATAACCCGACAAGGAACCACGCTCAAGTATTATGGTATTCTGAACACGCTCAGTATCATGATTCTGAATGTTGGGCTCCGGAGGCGGGGTCCAACAGTTGTGGTATCAGAGCAAGAGTTGGGTTCCAGAAACGGGATCCAACAATTGTGGTATCAGATCCCAAAATTAGGATCTTACATGGGCAACTTTCAGAATATGTGTCAATCGCGAAAGTGATTGTTAAGAGTTCGGGATAATAGAATTAGTGACAAGAATAATGATCTGTCAGAATGTGAGAAAATGAAAGTTTGAGGATATTTAGAAATAAGAAATATTATGTAGCCTGATATGTTAAACATAAATTTAGTAATTGTGATTATGTTAGTGAGTATGGTGACGGAATTTTGTTCTGGATATGTACTTGAATTGGTGTGGATGTGAAAAGGTTTTCCTGAATTGACTGAGAAAGAAATAGAGACATAGGTGGAAATGACAAGATCTAAGGTGTACAAATAAAGAGGAATTGAAAGGTTGAACTAGGAATTGAAAATGATTGTTTAATTTGTGTGACAAGAATGATCCGGTAGAAGATTGTGTTAGTGAATTCGATATCAGAATGTTAAGATGGCCATGTGTTTATGCTTAATTGATTAAGAACGTATGTATAGAAAGTGAAACGAATGATAGTGATATATGTAGAAGTCCTCAAGGTTGTGTCGACCAATTATTAGGAGCACCCAGTTGATAATGTGGTTACATTGGTGAATAATGTGATTGAGTGCATACAAGATCTATATAAAGATATGGTGTAAGAGATAATCTATGATTCCTATAGCTAAAATCATGAGATGAATCAGGGTAACACGATGGAAGTATGATATGGGTGATTATGCCAAAAAGATAACAACTATGTAGAAAATCATTCGAGAAAGGTAAGTCAATTAGGAAATTGAAAGAAACCCAAGATGTATTAGGGAGCCAATTAAGATAGTAGGGTATTTGAATAAGCAATTAAATCGAGCGTTTTGCTGAATATAGTAGTTTGGAATAAATTCTTCAAGTGAAGAAGATACTTGGGAGACTGCGGAAAATATAAGGCCGCATTACCTCCAACTATTTGATCACTTAGGTAAGAATTTTGTCCTCGAAATTCTTTAAGGGGGGAGAATTGTTGAACCTCGAACTTTTCTTAGAAGTTAGAACTATTAAATGAGAAATTTTTGGCGATTAGTCATGAGTAAAGAACAAATGAATGAAAACAAATTTGAATTAGAAATGATAGACAAGAGTAAAGTAGTGAATGAGAAATGTGGATAGATTCATGTTTTGCTTTGGTGTTTTTGTTTGATAAGAGATTTTAAAATGGGAAGAATTAAGGTGAAAGTTAGAATTAAGGTGAAAGTTAGAAGTAAAATGAAAGCAAAAATAAAGTTGAATATGTCTAGTAAGTTGATGAAGGATATGTATATATGTTTACGTTCTGTTATTAGTGTTCATAATTAATCATGGACTATAATTTCTTTATAGATGATATTGATTTGAAATGGAGTTGAGAATGAGGAGTAAATAAAGTAGAAAAGGTGATCTTGGTATGAGTTGTGTTAAGGAAAGAATTTGAAACAAAATGTGTAGTTGATCTGGAATATGTTCACTGAGTATGCTTCAGTATTTTAGCCACAACATTTTCTCTAGTTATCCGAACAAGATTATTCTTAATTTGGATTAAACTAGAAACATATGTCTACATTTCTTGTGAAGACATCAAATTTAAATTCTGTCTTTAAGAATCTTAAAATTTGTCATGAAGTTGAAAATTGGGTGCAGTATATTGATGGATGAATGTAAAGTTTATGTTCCGATTTTAGGGGAATTTTGGATTGATCTAGACAAATTTAGACAAAGTTATCTTCTGTAACATTGTCGTTATTTCTTTTATCTTTCCAACGGTATACAGTATGAGAATTTTTGACATTGTAGTCGAAAGTTATGATCTTTGTAAGTGGAGATGCATAGGAGTATAGTTGTATCGTCTGGTGATGATGTCATATCGTCTGGTGAAGACGTATCATCTGGTGATGACGTCATATCGTCTAGTGATGATGTCATATCATTTGGTAAAGATATATCTTCTATGGTTGACCATCTGCTTCTTCTATGGTTGACCATCTACTTCTTCTATGGTTGAGACCATCTGTTTCTTCTATGGTTGACTTTTTGCTTCTTCTATGGTTGACCATCTGCTTCTTCTATAGTTGATCTTCTGTTCTTCTATAGTTGATTTTCTGCTTCTTCTATGGTTGACCATCTGCTTCTTCTATATTTGACCCTTCTGTATCTTCTATGTTTAACCTTTTTGTATCTTCCATGTTTGACCCTTTGTATCTTCTATGGTTAACCTTTTGTATCTTCTATGGTTGACCTTTTATATCTTCTGGTGCCGAAACTTCTCCTATGCACTGTTCATTTTACATCTTTTAGTCTAATTTTGACCCTCTAGATGACTGAATCTTTTTTTGATAGAAATAGATGACTGAATCTGTCTTCAAGGTCTTCATGAAAGTTGTAGATCTTGAAGTCCTCTTTTAAACCATCTAAAGAACACCTTAATCCTATATCTATAGGGAAAGTTATGGCAATTTTTCCAATTCATCTAACCCTTTGTATGGTTTCATCTGACCCTATAGTCTGGTCCATTTTTGACCCTTTATATGATAGAATTTATCTTCAAGGTCTTCATGAATGTTGTAGATCTCAATGTCATCTTTGAGCTCGTCCTTAGACAATCTTAATACAACATCTCTAGTGTAAGATATACCAATTGATTCTTTCAGCCATAACCATTTTATCCGACCCTCCAAATGAAGTGATTCTTAGACCAATAGTTTATTAACACATTTCTCTATCTCTCCATAGAATTTGATAGCATTTGGTATTGATTAGAAAAAGATTGTTTGAATCAAAGTAAGGGTATTAATTGGAAGAGTACGAATTGGATGTTTTACTGAACATACTTCAGCATTTTGAGGATTTCTAGATCGGTAGAGCTCCGAATGAGATGATTCTTATTTCAAAATAAACAAGAGACATGGAGATACAAATGGTATGAAGAAATGTAATCTAATTTAGTCTCTAAGACTTTCAATTTCTAGGAGGAATTTAAATATAGTATATTATTTCAATATAAGAACAGTCCGAAAATGTTTGGGGCAATACTTTCAGATTTCTGAACCAAATTGAATGATTTTGGTGTCATTAGAAACTTAAGACAATTGGGAACATTTTTCTGAAAGAAAGAGTTATGTCATAATGTTCAAGGGTATTTTTGGCAAGATACTTAAGGTTAAAAGAACATAAGCCTATAAGGAAGGGTAAAATAGAATTTTTGGACTCATTAAGGGCATAAAAGGAAGAAGTGTTGTCTTGCATTTTAAGAAGAGAGAAGAACGAAAATGGAAATGAAAAATGACAGAGTGTCATGAAGAAGAGAGAGAAATACAAATAGAAGAAGAGAAGGAGAGAAAGAAGAGGAAACAAGCTAGGGTTTAATTTTTCTTAGTCTTTAAGAGAGATTTTGGAGCTGTTTAAGAAGGAAAAAAGGTAGAGGAAGAGAAGTGTTTCCCTTTGAGCCAAAGATCCCTTTATTTGGTGAAGAATGAAGGTAAGATCATTTTAAATCTTTTGGATTTTTGGAAGGATTTCAGTTTATGAAGTTTAGAAAATGCTTGGGTTTAAGTATTCTAGAACCAATTTTAGTGATTCTGCTTTGAGGGATTTTAAATTGAAAACACTATTGAGTGGGATTTTTTGTTATTGTATAAAGGGATCAAAAGAGGCAAGAGGAATAAGAGAAGAGGCATTTTGAGCAAGTTTATAAGCAAGTAAATCAAGATGGGTACATGTTTATAATAGAGTAAATAAGCCACTGATGTTTTCTTTGAATCAAGAAAGTTTAATGTTTCCAATTGCATCATAAGTGTTGCATTTATTGCTTTTGAATGATTTGAGAAAGTACAATATGTTGTTATATGAGTTGTGTGACAATTTATGAAAAGACTTTGAAAGTGATTTTTGAAAAGATAACATATTTATGAAATCATAGTTTCGACATATCTCATGTTTATAAGAAATAAAGTTTTGGAAATGTGCCATTTGGGCAACAAGTTTACAAGTTATGAAATATGTGTTCTGTGGGATTATGGTGGTCCCCTAAATTAAGTCACATGCATGTTGACCAAATTAAAGGCTTCTCTCGCCTGCCCACTAGTGACATGGAGCTCCTTCATGGACTCCTATAAGTTCACGGCTACACAGGACCATGAAGTGAAAATGTGTAGTACGTTCTGTTTTGGGATCCACCCAAACCATTCTGATGTGCTTATGTGTTTATGTTATGTGAACAACTTTGATGCATTCATGTTTTGTGGTTTGATATTTTGACTACATGATGAGAATGTTTAGAAACAAGTGCTTTATGAACTCAATGAGAATTTTCTATGAAAAGTGAATGTTTTCAAACGGTTTTTGCTTATTTTCCATTATAAAATATTACCCACGAGCTTTCAAGCTCACCTCCTTTCTATCCCATCTTCCGGTGATAGCTAAGAGATCAAGTGATCAAAAGCCTAAGGGAATTTCTTCAAATTTGCTATTTTGTATTTTTGTAATAAGCCAATGGTGTGGCTTTTGATATGTAAATTAAGTTTTTCAAACTCTGTTGCTTTAGTAATGAAATGATAGATTGAAGTAGTTTCGGTTGTGTATGTTCATATTGATTTCCTTGTAAAATGGTTGAGTTATAGTAATAAGTTTGTTTGATGATGCCTAATAAGGGTTCATAGAAATAACCCTACAAGGAACCACGCTCAAGTATTATGTTATTCTGAACACGCTCAGTATCATGATTTTGAATGTTGGGCTCTAGAAGCGAGGTCCAATAGTTGTTGTATGAAAGCAAGAGTTGGGTTCCGAAAACGGGATCCAACAACATCACCTTGGCTGCAAGTTGAAGATTCAATCAGTGAGGAGACTGAGGATGAGGAAGCAGCAAGGCGAGAGAAGGTGCTTAATGTGGTTTTAAACAACAACAAACTATTAAAGGAGATGGTGCAAGAACAACAACAACAGTGTTGCGACATGAAGAAGATTTATGAATACTTTGCTGCCCAAGGCATTCAGATCCCATCTCAATACCGTCACCACCACAATCATCGTAACAAGTTTCATGCTCTAAATTTTTTCTTTTTTTCTTGTCAAATTTTACTTTTTTTATGTCTTGTTTCTCCTTACATTAGGACAATGTGTTGTCTAGTTGTGGGGATGTTTGCATTGTTATTGTCATCATGACTGTGAATTTTGCATGTCATATTGTTAGTTTTTGCTTAGGTTGACTTGGTGTGAGCATAAGTGTGAATTGTGTCAATATGTCAATGGCTATCAGTTGATGGATGTAATTTTGCTTTGAACATAGTCATTGAATTTATAAAGGCATATTAGCTTGTGAAGTTTATGTTTTATGTATCTTTGGTTAAATATGCATGATTAATTAGTCTATGAAATTAGTTCATTTACCTTAGGAAATTTTTTACATACATTTATAATTATAAGTCAATTGAATAAGTAGCATCAATAGTAATCTTTCATGAGGACTATTAGCTAAAAAGAAATTAGGTAGGCTATGTGAATTGTGAAAAAAAAGTTCCCTAAGTAAATAATTATTCCGCTGGCCTTCGGGTTATGAATAGAGCTAGCAGCCAATTGAGAATGTGATATAGCTGAGTAACCGGAACATTCATGATAAAATGTTTATCATCACAACAAAAGGCCAGAATGACATTCCAACCAGACTATTTAACAAAATGTGACCTAATTGAGTAACTGGGGGACATTTACTACAAAATGTTTGCCTTCGAGTCAAAAAACTAGGTCAATGTGATAAAAAGTGGTGTTTCGATAAGTAAATCCTACCAATCTTTAGAAATGGTAAGAATTTTAATGAGAAGTTACTTAGTGATATCTGCAATTTTGATTGCCTACTAATTATCAATGTTTGCGTACAAGTGCTTTAGGTAAATGAATATGATGTTAATGTCTTGATTAGTATTTATATTCAACCCAAATTGTTTGGCCATAAACTACATAAGTTAATATGTTGGAACAACTTGAATCATTGTTGTTTAAGGTTAAATTGGTTTTATGAAGTTAGATGTCATTATATCATTAGTGCATGTGCATGAATGTATTCTTAGAGTAGTTCCTTAAAGGCAATCGCCTTTAAGGTTTTTTGTACAAAGTTGTGTACAAACTTTATTTTTAATAATAAAGAAAGGCATGTTTCATTAATTTGGTGTTCATTATTTATGAATAGATATTGATCTAAAAGCAAATTAATGAACTCCATGATATATGACATAGCATGAAGGAAATCATGATGTGATCATACTACTGAGATTCCTATCATATGCAATATTTCAATATCTAAATTATCCCTAGTTATAGGATTAATGAGACTGGACATCGTTAATCTGGATAGACTAGCACATATCAAACTCCATGATTTGATCAAGTAGTGGATCTCAGAAACTGTAAACATGAGATGTTTAGAGTTGAGATGTGGATGCTTACTCCAGGTAGTAAGTATATTGGATGACCTACCATGAGATCATCATACAGATGTCCTATTCTAATGTTAGTGATAATCTCATCATAGTAATGGTGCAAGTATCCTTAATCTTGAGGTACTCAAGGATATCTTGGATACTAATTCTGTGCTTTGACTTCATTCCTTGTAGCCTTGCAAAGGTCGCTTATAGGGTGGTCATTGGGTACATCTTGAGGTATTCAAACGTAATTGAGTAGCCAATAGAGGATTCACCACTTCTGTGACAGCAGAAGATGATACCCGCAACCTCCTGATTACTTGGAAATCTTTGGCCGGAGTACATGTGTCATGAAGAATGTCTTCATTGACATATAGAGTAATAAATCCCAGGAAGAGAATTGATATCACTTAGGCTAGATTTGACGTAGTCAGTCTAGTGAGAGTTGACACTTTGGTCATACCCATAACCAAGTGGGGTATAGCATGGTGAAAGGACGAATTGCATAGCAATTGTCTATAGGAGGGTTCGTGAGATGGTTTGTGACGAGCACGAGTTCTTTCGTCAAACCACTTACTTTCTAGTCAATTGGGGTTCATGATGTGTTGCTAGATGCCTCTCTTGACTTGCTTGGATTAAGTGTTAATCTACGTGGCCAACATAGCCAGGATTCTAATGGGCCATATGCATAAGAATGACTCGGAGGATTCGTAAAATGGTTTTGGATAGAGATCTATTATATGGATAGCAATAGAACCAAATGGATCCCGATGACATCGAGATATGTCCTGATGAGATCGTGACATCAATATTGTTGAAATAGGTCTCTGGACCTAGTAGGACCAACCCCAATGTGACTGGACCACCTCAGCATTTATATATATATATATATATAAGATATGTGCAATGTGAAAGATGAGAGAGAATTCTTTAAAGGTGATGTATTTATTGTCTTTAAATGATAAAGGACAAAAACATTAAAAGACAAAAACAAAACGCTAGAACGCTAGAAAGGAAGGATGATGATCATAAGAAAAATGGTTTTAGCAAGTTTAGAAAACAATTTTTCAAGCCATTCTCCTCATCTTTCTCATTTACTTCCTCTTCATTCTCTTTCACGGTTTAGCTCTCCATAGAAGAAAGAAGGGAGCTAGCACTCTTGTCTTTGTTCTAGCTGTTTCTGGATCAAAAAGTTTGATTCGGTTAGTTTCTCCGATCTCTGTGTGCATTTCGTTAGAGACTGTTTGTTTTCGTCATTGTGGTTTGGGAAAACTCGATGAGTAGAAGATTGAAGAACGAAGGAGACTACACACAAAGTACATGGTTATTATATGAATGATTGATTTGTGTAAATTCCATGAATTCCTATATATATATGTTATGAACATGTATGTGAATTGGGAATTTTCAGCTAGGTTTAATGGTATTTCCTTGTATAGGCACATAGATCTTAGACTTCGGGAAAGTCCTGGAAAAAATTGCTTTTCTATTTTTCGCACTGTGTGTATATGATGCATGCACTGGGATTTTCCTACAGTGGTATCAGAGCCATTTGTGCCTCGTATAAAGGAGAAACCATAACATGTGTGATGCTGCTGATTGGTTGTGACAGTTGTGCATCCTGTTTATGTTGAATTCGAAAGCAGTATAGACATATTGTTTTCGAAATTTTCTTGCCCAGATTTGTTCATGAGACGCTTCTGAATTTTTCTGGGAAAGGAAAAAAAAATTTATCAATGTGATTTCATATGTTTTTGCTAATTAATTCCCCACAGTTCTGGTTGCTATGTTTATGCACATTATATAAACAAGCATGCTTGAAAATTCCAGAATAAATTATAAAAAATTGTTTTTGGGATTTGCAAGATGTTTATAAATGTCTATGAAGATAAAAAAATATTTTTAGGAGATTGAATATTTATTTAAGAATTTCTTGTGTGCTGTTGGGAATGTCTGTGTTGAGGAACATAGATTTTATATTGGCTTGGTAGCTAAGGTTGGTCGAGTTTTTCTTGGAAATAAATTCTGAAACACTTCATGGAACATTTTGGGAACATTTTATATCCTCTGTAATTTTCTCAGCATTTATTGAAATTTTTTCAATGATTATTTCAAGCCAAAGACAGAGATGGACATTTTTTAGAAAACTGCTAGATGTGGTTTGTTTAAAGTGGTGATTATGTGTTTTTTGGTTTCAATGCCTCAGATCATTTTTTATGTGATCAGAAATATGTTACTTTGATGTTGTATGCATGCCAAACTGATTTGCTTGAAATTGGGTTTCCAAAAAACTTTCAAATGTCAAATATTTGATATTAGCATCTCATTGGTATATTTAGTTGTTTTGATTGTTTTGGCTGTCGCAAGTTATGTGACAAGTGCCATAGTAGTCTTGATAAAGTGGAGACTACCTAGAGATAATTAGGTTGATAGTTTGATGTTCTCAAAATATTTGGAAATCTAAGAGATATTTCGAGTATTTAATGTCTAGTATGACTAGATATGGCAAGCATGATACAATTACAGTAAATCCTCGATAAATGAATATTATTGGGACCTGAAAAATTATTATCTTATACGGAGTTATTAATTTATCGATAAATGAATATTTTATTAATTTATCGATA
>JAOQMP010091494.1:0-16361 GCA_027563575.1 Erythroxylum pedicellare
AAGTGTTTACTTACAAAGAAAAATTTTGTATTCAAAAGTGCGATACAAGAGAGCAAACTCTACTGTAACAAAAAGCTCACAATATCTTTCTAGTGAGAAAGAAAAGGCTAAGAGCCTGGAGATGCTAAGATAGCAAAAAGAATACTTTGTGTAAGAGACCTAAAGAGGCTCTAGATGGGAAGAAAGAATATTTGTAAAATTGTTGCAGTGTAGTGAAATCTCAAACGAACTCTAAGGACTAGATGTAGCTCATGGTTTGGGGTAAACCAGTATAAAAATCACAGCGTCTATCTTCTAACCTTTCACTTTATTCTATTTTGTTTTTAGATAAGTATGTAGAAGTTATTTGCGATTTAACTACGTAATTATTGTTGTATAAATTTTGTGGTATTCTTTTAACAGTTGGAAAAGTTCTTAACAAGATATATTAAAGTTTTTGGTATTCACGAAAAGAATACACAATTCAACCCCCTTTCTTGTGTATCTGGTATATTGTACGTGCATTCTATATTAACGTGTGATTTACTTCAGACATAAGTATTACATGCACAAGGACACGTAGTTACGTGTTTTAGACGAAAGCTTCTATTGCAACTTGTGTTATTCTTCATTTGGTTTTGATTTTCACCGTATACATCAACACTAAAATCCTTTTAATTCATTAATGATTGAAACATCTAATAGTTGATGCAAACTTAGTAGTCCAGAGATTGATTGTTTCATTTGTCTTTACTTTTCCCTCCTTTCACAGAAACCTTTTCTTCAATCTCACTGTTGGGTTTTTACTGAAATATCAAGTAAGTTATGTCTTGAGCTATACTGAGTTTCTTAAGTAACTTTGATGATGTTTCACTGTATAAATCGATACATGCATGAGAAGTTTATTAGTGGAATTTTGGTGTATGAATAAGCTGAAAGAGGAATTGAATTTGTTATTAAATTATGACAATAATAACTGTATCTGGAAGTGCTAAACACATATGATTTGAATTTTTGTTAAGAAATTAAAAGTGCAGTTTGCGTGGTAATGAATTAGATGAATGATTTGTGAAATAGGGATGAAAAAGTGCTGGATAGTTGACGTAGAAAATTATATATACTCTGTTTTGATTTAGAGAAATCCGAATATGGTGATTTCACTGTTCATGTGTGAAATTGTGAAATATTTATAGAGATGGTTTTACATGAATTTAAATGAGTTAAATGATATGAAATGAAGTTTTAGGGAGTTCGTGAAACAGAGTTGCTTAAATGATAAATTTATGATGAAATGAATGAGTTGAAAAATGGAAAAAAATGTAGAAGGCGAAACAAAATACAGAAACTAGAATTTGCAAGTGTAAGAATCGGATTTTTATGTTTAAGTGTGAATTTTGGGTTTTTGGATTATTGTGTGTCGTTGAGTTGAAATGAAGTTAATAGAATTGGTTTACTCGTTTTAAATGTAATTCATGAAGAAGACTGAAGTGAGACTAAAGATTTGGAAAAGTATAGTATAGAGAGGAAGTTTTATATTTTTGATATTTGGATGGTAAACTTGAATTTGATTCTGTTTAGAGTTTGTATTAGCTGTAGAAGTGTAAAATAGATGATTTAGAAGTGATTAAGGTGGAAAACACAAGAAAAATGGAAGGAGAAGAAGAAGAGAAATAATCAGTGAAGGAGAGGAGGAAGCGCGATCGTGCTAAATGTCGTGATCATGCGATGAGGGAAAAAATGAACTACTTTTGGATGTTTGAAGTCGCAATCGTGACTCAAGGTTTGCACGATAGCGACATTATAGGCGTTTGGTGAAACTCGCGATCGTGCAAACGCATGATCGCAACCAGAAGGTGAAACTCGTGATCATGCAAAATGATTCTTAATTTAAATTGAACTAGAGATATGTGGTTATAAATTTTCTGAAGAGATCAAATTTCAATTTTATCATTAAGAATTGTAAATTTTTAACCTGAAGTTGAATATAGAGTACAGTTATGTTTTAAGAATAGTCCAAAGTAAATTATGTATAACTTCGGAAATAGTGAATCAAATTGAATGATCTTTGTATCATTAGAAAGCTAAAACATTGGAGAATAATTGTCTAGCTGGAGGTGTTGCCTAATTAGATCAATTACTTTATCAAAATGATGATGCAAGTTAACCTAAAAGCAAGTTGTTAGAAAATCTAAAATGGTCATTTGATATGCACGGGCGTGAGTTAAGGTCTTACATCTTTTATTGTTTTAATTTAGACTACACAATTGTGAGTTTTGTGTTGCACGACCGCGACTTTTCTTAATTATTATTCACAGGCATGAGAGATGTACATGTCTGTTACTTAGTTCTTGAAATATAAATTGTTTATGAGGGCTTTGATATCTGAGTGATTTGGTGATAGGAATTCAATATGATACCCAAAATTGTCATTGAACATGCATTATGCATAATTTTGATATACATAGATGTGCATACAAAAATAATTATACTTTTGTACAAAAGTGTGATATTTGTAAAATGTGTTTTATATGATATAAAGGAGCACGTTAGACGTAAATCACATATTGTCGAACCATCTAGGCAATAACATATCGGAGCGTACTGTGAGTTAACCTAGATGATTTTCCTAGGATTGATTGTATTTGTTTAATTTCCAAATATTAAATGTTTATGATTTGTTTATGAAATTTGGACTTAAAGTCTGAGGAGTTTAATATTTGGGAATGTGTTGAAAGTGTTCTATGTGCATTTGAATTTGGAATGATATTTGAATTCTCAATGAAAGTTGAATGCCGAGTTAGGTCCGTTGACTATATGGTTCTAACTTTGCATCATATATGATTATTATAAATGGAATATTCTGTATTTGATGCATTTCATAAAATGCATGCTCATATAAAAATGTTGTGACCAGAGTAGCTATGAAAGCACTTACATATAGAGCTTTGCTTCGTGATTCTGATTCTGCACGTAGGGCTATACTCCATGATTCTGTTCTGATTAAGCCCTATGGGCTAGTATTTGTATTCATATGTGATAGGCACTTTGTCATAACAATAAGAACAAATATGGGTCTCATATATGTAGCATTCATATATGGTTGAAATTCATCGAATGCAAAGCTAAAATAAATGATAAATCGATATGAACTATTTGACTATATGAACCGTGTGATTAGATGTTATGCCGTGTTAATGTGAGTATTTGGAATTTACATGTTTTGAATGAATATTACTGAATATGACCTAAGTGAAATCATCAATGATGGTTTGCTCATTGATTTTGTAAAACTCATAAAAATTTACAACGTGCCTTTTTAAGTATGAGACAGGAGATCTAGTTTCTTAATCTGGATTTAGAACATTTTGGACTGATTATGGCTCAGAGGTTTATTAGCTGACATCAGAGGAGTTGTAATTTGTAATTTGTAGTTTTGTCTAGAACTTGTATAAAATGTGTAAAAAGTATAGTGTAAGTTTTTGTGAATGAATGCAATGAAAGGTTCTAAATTTTCATGACTTTTAATTAAGTTAGTTGATGCCATGTGTAAGTTGGATTTGTTTTTGCTCTATCATACCATTATCATAGGTTATGTACTTGAATGTTCTTGGACATTCGAGTGTATAGTTTATGGTAGTAGGATGTTACATTTTTTGTATCAGAGCATAGTTTGACATCTTTGGGGACACAATATGATCAATAGTGAGAGATTTAGAAAGTGATCACAACTTTTGTTTGTTATAGTCATCCTCCATAGGAGATCAAATTGGAGAGTCAACTGATGTGGAGTTTGTAGGAGCCTATGTAAGGTCTCTTGTACTTGAGTTTGCTCAAATGCCTCTGAGAATTCCCATGAGGTAAGAAAGAAGATACGATAAATTGAGAAAGCAGGTGGTTGTAGACTTCCACGGAAGTACAAACCTGGCTAAGGTATAAGGGTGGCTAGAAAGAATGGAAAAAGTGTTTGACTAGATTGATTGTGAGGCAGATGAAAGATTTAATTATGCAGTCTCCTTACTGCAAGATCCCTGTACACTAGTGGTGGAAGACTATACCGGGTAGTACCACCAAATCTTATAGTTTGACCTAGGAAGTTTTTATAAGGGTATTCCGAGAGAACTATATGCCAAAGATTTATACTGATTAGAAGATGAAATAATTTTTAGACCTGAAGTAAGGTAGACTCATAGTGGCAGAGTATGAGATAAAATTCAATGAGTTAATAGGATATGCAACTGCAGTGATCCCAACTGAGGAAGATAAATGTAAATAGTTAGAAGATGGTTTAAACATGGAAATTAGAACAAGGATAGCCATTTCTAATTTGGGCAGTTTTATAGAACTCCGAGAGGTCTCAATCAGAATTGAATAGTTGTTAAATGATGGTCAGGCTGATTCTGGCAGAAGTTTCAGAAAGCATCAGAATAGATTGTCTCAATTTCAACCTAGATCAAGACAATTTGGATTCTGATCAAGGGGTGGATTTGTTCAGTTTAGGAGAGGTAGAGGACAAATGTCCTCCAACTAGTCACAACAGTTGCCTGAGTGTGAACATTGTGGTAAAAAACATGGTGGTAAATGTTGGAGGTACACATGAGCCTGTTTTCGTTATGGCTCTATAGACCATATGACCAGATATTGTCCTGAGATGTTAGGACCACAGTCTGGAGTTAGAGGAGGAGCAGTGTCTGAGACTGTAGTTCAACAAAGTAGAGCTGGCAGAGCGACACAGAGAGGTAGAGGTAGAGGTAGAGGTAGAAACTAGTCAATAGGGCTCATGCCAGGGTCTATGCCATCACCAGACAGGAGGCGTAGAATTCCGCAGATGTGGTAGTAGGTGTGTTGAATGTTTTTAATTTTGAAGCATATGAATTGGTAGATCCAGGATCTACACATTCATTCATCAAATCTCATTTGGAAACTAGATTGCATTGCGACAGAGAGCTTCTAAAATGTGGATTAGAGGTAAGTACTCTAGTGGGTGGCACAACAGTGATTGGTGAGGTATCTAAAAGGTGCCTAGTTAGGATTGATCAGGCAGAGTTAGAAGCTGATTTGATCATACTGCAAATGAGAGAGATAGACCTCATCTTACGTATGGATTGACTCACTACTCATAGGGTGGTGATGAATTGTTATACTAAGGAGATAGTTCTTGAATCCCCTAACGAGCTGAAAGTAGTATTTCGACAAGTTAGTCAGGCAGTGATAGCCTAAGTAATTTCATGCATGAGTGCTTTGAGATTGATTCGAGGTGGACGTGAGGCTTATCTGGACCACGTAGTTGATACCTAGAATGAACAAACCATTCAGGATATTCCTATTGTTAGGGAATTTCTGGATGTGATTCTTGCTAAACTACCGGGATTACCCCCAAAAAGTGAGGCAAAGTTTACTATTCATATTGTTCCAGGTACCGCTCCTATATCAATTCCTCCATATAGGGTGGCAACTGTGGAACTAAAGGAACTGAAGATCCAGTTATAGGAGTTATTAGACAAGGGTTTTCTTCGACCCAGTGTGTCACCTTGGGGCATTCCAGTATTATTTCTGAAGAGGAAAGATGAAACTTTTAGATTATGTATTGATTATCGATAGTTGAATCGTATAACAATTAAGAATAAGTGCCCATTGCTGAGGATCGATGATTTGTTTGATCAATTACAGGGAGCTTAGGTGTTCACAAAGCTAGACTTAAGATTAGGATATTATCAGTTGAAAATAGCTAAGGCAGATGTACCGAAGAGTGCATTTAGAACAAAATATAGGCACTTTGAGTTTTTGGCGATGCCATTTTGATTGACTAATGCCCCGGTAGCTTTTATGACCTTAATGAATAAGGTATTTAAACCTTATTTTGATCGTTTTGTAATCATTTTTATTGATGACATTTTTGTGTACTCGAATTGTAGAGAAGTTCATTATGCATATCTGTGATTACTTCTCCAGATATTGAGGGAGAAGCAGTTATATGCCAAGTTCAGAAAGTGCAAATTTTGGCTTGATTAGGTAGTATTTTTAGGTCATATCATGTCTAGATAGAGCATTCAGGTTGACCCTAAGAAAGTAGAAGTAGTGATGAAGTGGGAGGCTCCAAGGAATGTGTCTGAGATCTGGAGTTTCTTTGGATTAGCTGGTTGTTGCAAAAGGTTTGTCGAGGGGTTTTCACTAATCTCAACCCTTTTGACAAAACTTCTGAGAAAGAATGTGCCTTTGAGGTGGAGTGATGAGTGTTGGAGGAGTTTTAAGGATCTAAAGCATCGGTTAACTATAGCACCACTGTTTGCGATTCCACTTGGATCTAGAGGTTATGTTATGTATAGTGATGCTTCACACCAAGGTTTAGGCTGGGTACTGATGCAGTATGAAAAAGTAATAGCGTATGCATTAAGATATGAGTTTAATTATCTAGTTCATGATTTAGAACTTGCTATAGTAGTATTTGCTTTGAAGATTTAGAGGCACTACCTATATGGTGAAACTTTTTAGATATTTATTGATCATAAGAGTTTGAAGCATCTGTTAAGCTAAAAAGAGTTAAATATGAGATAGAGGCGATGGATCAAATTATTGAAAGATTACGATTGCATAATTGAGTATCATCCTGGTAAAGCTAATGTGGTAGCTGATGCGTTAAGTCAGAAGTCCAATAGTAGTGTAGCATAAGTCTAGTTATCGAGGTTACTGAGCCTAGTTCATTTGAGAGCACTAAATATTAAATTGAATATCGAGCAAAATGAAACCTTGATAGCCACATTGAAGTTGAGACTAGTATTGCTTGACAGAATTAAACAGGCTTAGAACATATACCCAGACTTAGTAAAGTTAATTGAGAAGTTGAAAGTGAAGCCGGAATCTAAATTTGAAGTTAGACATAATACATTGTGGTTAAAGTAAAGATTATGTGCACCCGATGTTGAGAATTTGAGGACAGAGATTTTGGAGGAAGCTCATGTAGCAGCTTATGCTATGCATCCTAGTACTACCAAGATGTATAACACGCTAAAACAACTTTACTGGTGGCTAGGAATGAAAAAGCAAGTAGTGGAGTTTGTTTCTAAATGTATAACTTACCAGTAGGTTAAGGCTGAGCACTAGGCTCTAGTGAGAAAATTACATTTGTCGCCTATTCCAGAATGGAAATAGGAACGAATCAGTACATATTTTGTTATGTCCGAGGCAACATGATGCCATTTGGGTCATTGTAGATAGACTGACCAAATCTTCTCATTTCTTACTTGTGAGAGAAAATTTTTCACTATATCAGTTAGCTCGGCGATACCTGAATGAAGTTGTGTGAGATTATATGGGAATTCTAGTGTCCATTGTATCATACAGGGATCCTAGATTTATCTCGAGATTTTGGGGTAGCTTACAGACAACTTTGGGTGTAAAGTTGAATTTCAACACAGCATTTCATCTTTAGACAGATGGTTAGAATGAGAGGATGATCAAGAATGTTGAGGATATGCTTAGAGCTTGTGTTCTGGAGTTTCAAGGAGTATAGGACTAATATGTAGCTTTGATTGAATTTGCCTATAATAATTAGTATCACAGTTGTATCGGTATGGCTCCTTATGAGGCATTGTACGGCAGAAAGTTTTGTTCAAGTTTATATTAGGATGAAAAGAGTCTAAGGATTGTCAAAGGCCTAGAATTAATTCAGGACACTATTGATAAGGTAAAATTGATCCGTAGCAGAATTAAAATAGCATAAGATAGACAGAAAAGCTACATGGATCCACATAGGAGAGATATGGAGTATTAAGTTGGAGATAAAGTATTTTTGAAAGGATCACCTTGTCATGGTTTATTGAGGTTCGGTAAGAAGGGTAAGCTAAGTCCTAGGTACATTGATCCATGTGAGATAATCGAAAGACTTGGACGATTAGCTTATAAGTTCACCTTACCTTCTGAAATCGCTCAGATATATAATGTGTTTCGTGTGATTATGCTTAGGTGATATCAGTCAATTCCAAGTCATATGATACTGACTTTAGAAATTGAAGTCTCTAGTAATATAAGTTATATTGAAGAACCAGTTAGGATAATTGGTTATCAAAATAAGCAATTAAGGAATCAAATGATCCCAATAGTGAAAGTCCTTTAGAAGAATCATTCGAGTGAAGAAGCCACATGGGAGAATGATTTGTGAAATAGGCATATAAAATAGGTCTTATTTTGGGTATGCAAAAGTGCTGGATAGTTGAGGTAGAAAATTATATATACTCTATTTTGATTTGAAAAAATCCGAATATGGTGATTTCACTATTCATACGTGAAATTGTGAAATACTTATAGAGATGGTTTTACATGAATTTAAATGAGTTAAATGATATGAAATGAAGTTCTGGTGAGGTCGTGAAATAGAGTTTCGCAAATGATAAATTTATGATGAAATGAATGAGTTGAAAATTGGAAAAAATGTATCTGATGAATGTAAAAAGTGAAACAAAATACAGAAACTGGAATTTACAAGTGTAAGAATCAGATTTTTATGTTTAATTGTGAATTTTAGGTTTTTGAATTGTTGTGTGTTGTTGAGTAGAAATGAAGTTAATAGAATTGGTTTAAGTGCTTTAAGTGTAATTGATGAAGAAGAATGAAGGGAGATTAAAGATTTGGAAAATTGTAGTAGAGAGAGGAAGTTTCAGATTTTTGATATTTAGATGGTAAACTTGAATTTGATTCTATTTAGAGTTTGTATTAGTTATAAAAGTGTAAAACAGATGATTTAGAAGTGATTAAGGTGGAAAACACACGAAAAATGGAAGGAGAAGAAAAAGAAAATAATCGGTGAAGGAGAGGAGGAAGTGTGATCGTATTCAAGCATGATCGTGACTTCGTTGTTAAAAGTTGCAATCGTGAGATGAGGGAAAGAAATGAACTGTTTTTAAATTCATTGAATGATTTACAAAGATTAAATAAATGATAAATCGATATGAAATATTTGACTATATAAACTGTGTGATTATATCTTATGCCATGTTAACGTGAGTATTTGGAATTTACATGTTCTGAATGAATATTTATGAAAAAGGCGACTTGTATATGTGACCTGGGTGAAATAATCAATGATGGTTCGCTTATTAAGTTTGCAAAACTCATAAAAAAATTGCAACGTCGCTTTTCAAGTATGAGATAGGAGACCTAGTTTCTTAATTTAGATTTAAGGAACATTTTGGACTAATTATGGCTCAGAGGTCTATCAGCTAATATAAGAGGAACTGTAATTTGTATTTTGTAGTTTTTGTCTGGAACTTTTATAAAATTTGTAAAAATTATAGTGTAAGTTTTTCTGCAATGAAAGGTTCTAAATTTTCATGACTTTTAATTAAGTTAGTTGATGTCATGTGTAAGATAGATTTCTTTTTGCTCTATCATACCATTATCATAGGATATATACTTGAATGTTCTTGAACGTTCGGGTATATACTTTATGGTAATGGGATGTTACATTTAATTTTCAATGCCATGTTACTATCGAGGGCATTGTTACTCAAACAAATATAGGCCAAACTTTAAGTGCCCACGATTTGTTCTCATAATTCCTTTAGTAACAAATTCCTCAATGAGGTAATATTATCTCTTGTTATTATCAGTCTCCTAATAAGTTATTTTCTCGAATAATTTTCTCTATTCATTCGATTTCCTCTTATTTCACATTGAATTATTTTAATTTCTATTCATTCATACTAGTTTCTCCACACATTTCAATTTATTTACAATCTTAACTTCCTGTGTTGGTAACACATTCATTAGATCTAATTTGTATCTCCCAAACATATTTACACATAATATAACGTGGGCCTATACTCTCCTCACACTAACAAGAATGTCGCCTCAAATCCAAAAATCCAATTACATATTTGGATACTTTATATTAAACAAAATGTATACATTCTCAGTAGCATATTCTACCTCTTATGTTTGAGTCTCCACTAGGGATATGAATCCAATATTCACTTTTGATTCATTACATATTCATTTTTTATTTGTTTTTTCATTGTTCATCCTTAAAATATAAGTATCCGGTTTACTTAACCTAATTCGGTGAAATTCTTTTTTTGAAAGAAGATTTTTTGGTACTATCATTAATACTGTTCATGTAATCCTTATCAATCAACTGTCTTTATCATTGCTTATCAACTACTCTCAGTATCTTAAGAAGATCAATTTCTATCATTTCCTACACAATCATAATGTTTATTCAAGATTACTGTCGCATATGCTTAGGTCATCAAATTCATCCCATTCTATCCAGAGATTTATTTCTGGAAATTTTCCAATTTATATATATGACACAAATGATACTTTGGTCCTAATTGATCTTAGACATTATTTCTCTCTTTATTCCTACCCATAATCGGGGTATCCTTGTCACGATCATGACAGAAAACTATTTTGGCAAGCCACTATCATGCTCTGCACTTTCTTTCTCATAATAAGACACATACTAACATCAAGTCTACGCCAAATTTTTCCAGAATTTACTTATTCTAATGCTACATCATTTCATAATAATTTACCTACAATATTGAGTGCATTCACTCTTCCCCTTTGATTCATCATCTTCTTCTTAATCTCATACATACATAAAATCCTATCTTGTATGCATTTCTAACTTTCTCCTTACTACGTAGATCATTCATCTCATGATAAGTCATTTATGTCTATTTCATTCCCGTTTTATTCCTTCCTCATTTCTATCTCATTTTCCTATTGTCATTCATTTCATCTTCCATATGTATATCCTCAATCCATTTAGAATTATAGATGCAGAATCATCATGAAATTTTGATCTCAATATCATTGACATATTTTTATGTTAAATCATAACTCTTATCACATTTATCCGACATTCATTTGAAGTCCAAGTTTAACCTCTCCAGGTCACAGAAAATTTTATTTTCTTTCAACTTGGCCTGTACACTTTAAATCTCATCATTTATATTTGTTTCACTTCTTTCCTTAATCAATCCACAACAATGTATTCACTTCTATTTCAAATTCGAGGATATATTACCACAATACTATATTGATAGCATATTCATAATACATTCACCAATACGAGTGTGTTGAACCTTTATCTGTCATATCTAACCATATATTATTTCTCATTTCTATATATCTGCAAACTTTCATTTTCTCACTTTCTGACAAATCATCATTCTTCTCTATGCTTCTAACAGCTCAAACTCTTAACAAATGCTCATGCATATGATTCATGTAAATGCATCTCAGACTAGGGATCAGTTGCTGCTGCATGCTAAGAGATGTCTAAAATGCATATACCTTGACATATATTTTGAAAAATGCCCATGTAAGATACTAAATCTCTGATACTAAACAATGTAGCACCCCACTCTCATAAGACGCATACCCAACATCCTGAGTAGTACCCCACTAGGATGGCATGTTAGAATATTCAATCAGTTAAGGACTCCAAACTCAGTACAAATATTTCAAAAATATAACATGCGTATATGGAATTAAATATTCAAATTTAGGCCCAAATATACATTGTATAGAAATCGCGAAATATACAATTTGAACAAATGTAGACGTGAACTGATCTCGACCTTTATCTCTTACTTTAATGCAGTGGTTGTACTTCCGTTAGCCTAATGAGGTAACTATTTGGAGCCTAAAAAAGATATTGGAAATTTTGGGTGAGTTTTTGCAAGTTGAGTGAGTAACCATCCTTGATGGCTCACTCAGTCACGTAACACATCATATCATGTTTTCATATAATTTACATCACTTCATTTAACATATAGCATCACATTCAGAGTAGTCAAATTGATAATTTCAATCATTTAAAAATACACGTATCACTTATATTGCAATGCACATGGGACTCACATTCAGTTATTACTTTGTTGTGACTAAGTACCTAGTTATTAACTCATATCCCTCAGTGAATACCGAGTAGTATTAGATAATGTCCTATATCCTTTAGTGGATACCAGGTACATTTACAACTAAGGTCGAGGCACTTTTCCATTTTCTGAGTTTTAAGCTCTTTTCTCGTGGCGACTCTGGTGACAACTACCTTTATCATTCATGCATTCATCAAATGGAATGCATCACATTATCATATTTCAACCAATCACATGATTTCAGATTCACAATCAATTTCATATTCATCATCGGACCATGGTTTGACATTCAACAATTAAGTTAAGAAAACACATATTTTTTTCATATTCATATACAAGGAGCACTTTAATGTTCTCACATGTAACAAGCTCCTCGAACATTCAATGTCCGAAATTAACACATTCACATGAATCATATTCGCATTGCATAATAATCATATTCGTAGTCATTCAATACCGTAATTGAAATCAGAACAAACAAAGAAATGAGACCATCTAGGTCGACTCACAGTATGCTCTAAATTAGCATTAACTTCTATGATCTGGAAACGTCTAAATACGGATGTTTATCCTGCACATCCAAAGTATGCAACACACGCGTTGCAACCACATTAATAATTGCACAATTATAAGTATTCCTTTATACACAAATATGTATATGGGATGTGTACAATGCATGCTGAATGACAATCCTCGGTATATTATCAAATCTCACATGTTTTGCATATTATCATTTTTAACATTATTTGTTTTCATAATATCCAAATCTCATTCACTTTTACTAAATACTCATTACTCATCTCCTTTGAATCATAACTAAAATCGTATGAACATCTTCATTTCATTAAACCCATGCCTTTGGTACTTTAATATCAATAATTCACTCATTAATGATATTCTAACATTACAAGATCAAAAATCATCCAAACTCTCATTTCTTCTTATTACATCTCCAAAATTCCAAACCTTCGGGTATATTTTCCATGAACATTCTGACAAAGAAAATGGAATAATTTGGTAACACTTCCATCTAGAAAAATGTTTACCATTATCTAAAGTTTCTAATGACACCAAGATCATTCAATTTGATTCAGTACTCTAAGTAATTAAGGTTAATCTTAAACAGAAATAGTATTCTATGCTCACCTTCAAGCCATATTTTGGAATCTAAAGATAGAATTAAAATTCGTTTTCTTCACAAACATTGTATTCTTATATCTCTAGTTTAATCTAGATTAAGAAACATTCCATTTGAATAACCACAGAACATGTTATGCCTAAAATACTGAAGTATGTTAAAGCTGTGTAGGAAAAGTTGGCCACGAGGAAGCCAGGAGTTGGCCATGACGAACTTCTCCCAAGAGGAAAACTCCTCGTGAAATCCTGCAAGTTGGCCATGGTGAACCAAAGAGTTGGCCAAGATGAACTTTTCTTAAGTGGAAATCTTGCAAGTTGGCTACAGCGAACCAAGAAGTTGGTCGTGGCGAACTTTCACAAAAGCACAATTAGGATTCATCGTCCAATTTTCCAGATTCTAACTCTCTACTTACTACATTCACTACCTTAATCTTGTCTATCATTTCTAATTCAATTTCTCCTCATTTTCCCATCATTCTAACTCAACTTAGTATCATCTATAAACAAATTATAGTCCATGATTGATCATGAATACTAATAATAGAACATACACAGATTCAACTTCATTTTCACTTTCATTATACTTCTAACTATCACCTTAATTCTTCCCATTTCAAGATACTACACTTGTCTTTTCTTTAACTTATATACTCAATCCAATTCATTTCTAAAACAACTAATGATCCACGTTTTTATACATAAAAAACAGAACATATGAATATCCATTCACAAGTTAATTTTTTCTGCACTTCATTTTACATTCATTAAGGATTTATTATAACTCTAAAACATCTCTATATCAATTCATGAATCATTAATCATCATCCATATAAAAATAAGACATGAATTTACCACATTACTTATTCATATTTTTAGCATACACCCATCCTTATTTCATGAACATTTAACCTCTAACTATCCTCAAACATGCATCATTCATCAAAGCCATGAAGAGTAATAAGTTACTTATTTGATTTACCTAAGGCTTCTTTAAGAATCTCCAAAAACCCTAGCTCCTTTAACATCCACGAAAATAAATTTTCAAGACGATAAGAGTGAGTTTCCTAAGTGAAGAAGAGAAAGATGAAGAAAAAGAAGAAAAAGAAGGGGAAATGAAGCATATGTCGTGAATGCGTAAGTAAAAGACTATGGAATGGTCTTTAATTGGGTAAAAGAATAGTAAGTGATGAGGGTAGCGACACTTATCACTTTCTTATGGTCCCACTTTTGGTCTTTTATTCTACTAGTGCATTTGTCTCCAATATTCAACCCCAATTTTCAATGACATAAGTCATTAAATCTTAATGCCACATATTAAAATCTCTACCACCATTTGACATTTATTTCTACCTCTATTCATCAATTATACCACCACTTAACATTTTTTCTAGTCCAAAAATACCCTTAAAATTCAAAAATTCTTAAATTTTCACCAAAAATTATGAGTTAATAATTATACTCTCTAAATCAATTCTTAACACATACAATTCACAATTCTCAATATAATCACATTTATAAACAATTATACCCGTAATACGTCAATGAATGCATGTACAATTATTTTAATGTGCATAAGTTCAATATTCATGTTTATGTGCATATCATACAATACATGAGCATGAAATGCATTTTCTTCTAACCTTTCATTGCTATTTTCTCAATTACTGAAATCTAGGGCTCTAACCCCTAGTATGACAACAAAATGTTACATTTCTCCCCCTTAATAAATTTCTTCCTTGAAATTATTATCTGATTGATCAATCCACTATTTCCCTATACAGTTTCATCACTAAAATACTTTCTTCCAATTGACCATTGTTGATAGACTTGCCTAGTCTTTCTATCAGTTATTTAGTCATTCTCTTTCTTAATTGGTTCCTCAATATATCTCCAATTATTAACAAATTTCACTTCCTGTGCTGACATTACATCTATGTCAGATTATATCGATATTTCTTAACATACTCACATATAACACATTATGGATCTGAGACATCTTTATTGGTAATACAAACTCATATGCTAATGGTCCTATGCTCTCAATAACTTCATGTGGACCAACATAAATTGAAGCTTAATTTATCTTTTTTCCTAAGTTAAGGACACCTAGGCGAGGTGATACTTTCATAAACAATTTATTTCTCACTCTATAAATTCACATCTCTTTAGTGTTTATACACTTAACTCTTATGTCTGTCTCACTTTATTCCATATCTTCAGTGTTGATCCATCTAACTCATTTATCTATCTTGAGTCACTTAATTTCTAATATAGATCAATTTCACTCATTAATAGTGTTTCAAACCACTTTTGGCCTTCAACCATTTTTTGGCTATCTTCATTTCAACGTAAGGGTGAACAACCCTTTTTATCATATAACGCCTCATACAATATGTTAATAATATCACTATGATAATGATTGATAAACTTAAAGTTATTTAAGACTATACATTGACCTCATGTTCCTATGAACTCCAAAATATAAGCTTTAAGCATATCTCTAATAGCTAAGACTGTTAGTAACTTATACATATAGTCCCTTGTTATACATCCTTTGCTATTAAGTATGATTTTGGCGTAATCCTACTAGGATGTATAGCATAGGTTACCATTTGTACTTTATCCAAAAATCTCTTTTCTCAATTATCTTTATCGTGTACACATACTTCTTATTTCAATCACAAAATATCCATTTCCAATTCCAACTAAAAATTCGGATTCATTTTCAATTCCTCAATAAGATTCACAATTTCTAAATCTTCAATTTGGGCTTTGCTAATCTTTTCATATGAATCTGATCTTAAATTTAATAGCTAACAGTACTTTGATTTGCCCAAAATTTAACTGGACATTTTATGTTGTTTATTGAAGTAGATTTGGTAACTTTAATATCTAAATTTTTGCTACATCACTATTGAATTTTTTGTTCAATGCATCAGATTACAACACTAGCTTTATGAGGAAATACTTATTTTCACAATCATAATCTTTCAAGTAACTCTATCCATTGTCGTAGTCTCGTATTCAATTCTTTCAAACTTAATAATTACCTCAAACTTAAATGGTCTATATATTTATATATATCCATAATGTTTCTGTATATATAATGCCTCCAAACTTTCAAAGAAATCACTATTGCAGCAAGTTCTAACTCATGTATCAATAATCAAGTCATGAGACTTTAATCGTCTCTATGCATACAAAATCACTTTATTATGCTGCATTAAATATCATCCTAGTCTATGTTGTGAAACTTCATTATATACTACATAATCTCTAATCCTAAATGATATAATTAACATCGGTGTTCTAGTTCCTTAAAATTCTTTTTACATTTATCATCCATACGATTTACACATTTTT
>JAOQMP010091579.1:0-16343 GCA_027563575.1 Erythroxylum pedicellare
AGTGTACTTTAAAGTCCTGAAGTTGTGGTTGGATGTGAATATAGAAATGTGTTTGAAATTGTTTGTAGGTTTTGGGCTTTTTTAAAAATACAGCCATTGTGCTGCCCAAATTCTTCAAAAAAAGAAAAAAAGATATTCAGTTAGCCTTGTATAGTCAGATTAAGGATACCGATAGTGTCTTTAGCTCGGTTATGCGGCGGTTGTCATGAGCCCGAAGTGGTATCAGGTTGTGACGATTAAATTGGTATTAGAGCCAGTTCTAGGGCTAGTTAGATCGGCAGGAGGCTTGGCCTCCCTTACAGACACGTTTTTCATGGCCTAATGCACCAAATCCCATTAGAGCTTTGAGGTTAAATGTGCTTGAGTGAGAGTAGTAATAGGATGGGTGACCTCCTGGGAAGGCCTTGGGAAAAGCAAAACCGTAAGGGCTTGGCTGGCTCAAGGCCTAAAGCGGACAATATCTGTGAGCGGGTGATCTGGGTTATTACAGGTGGTGTCAGAGCTGGTACCCGAATCGTTGTGCCAGCTAGGCTAGACCCCAAAGAAAGCGGGCCCCTAAGGGTGTGGAAAGTGTGAAATTCAACATTGATTGGAGAGGGGAACGAAGTACGCCTTATCAGGGTACAGATACCTCTCCCTTACAGATGCATTGTCCCAAGCAAGTGTGCGGGAGAAACAAAACTGTGAGGGCTTGACTGGACCAATCTGTGAGCTGGTGATCTGGGATGTTACAGGGTGGTATCAAAAGTTAAAGGACTTAATAGTAATTTTTAAATTCTTGGAGGATTAATTCATAATTTTATAAAGTTAAGGGGTTTACTTATAATTTTCAAAAGTCCAGGGACCAAAATGAAAATAAAGGTTTTGGTGAATCCCAAATTTTGGGCTTAATTGCAAATTTAGGAAAGTTTGTAGGGTATAATGGTAATTTCATATAAATAAGGACAATAACGTAAATTTATCATGCTTGGTCATAGAAGAGTCAAATTCAAGATCCTTCTTTATGTGTGTGGCCGTGCAATCCCTTCATTTGGCATTAAAACATGTTATTATATAATTAAAAGAGAGGAGAAATGAGAAGAGAGGAAAGAGAGGAAGTTTTGGCCATCATCAAAATTCACCCTTTTTTTTGATTATTTGACTCAAACCAAGGTGTTCTAAGTTAATTTGGGGTCAAGGAACTCAAATCTATCATTAGATTTGAGAAATTCTCAAAGGATTGGAAGATATCACTAAAGGAAGGTTTAGGTAAATTTTGTCTCGTCTCTCTCTATATTAGGATTTTTAGTTTGCTGTTAAGATATGTTGTTCTCCATACATGATTATGCATGAAACATGGTTTAGATGAATGAAATATGTCATGGGGAGGGCTCATTAAGTCAAAATCGAAATTGCCCCCTTTGGGAAAGTTTGTGAATTTTTGAATAACTTTTAGAATTGATGGTCTAAATGAATCCTATGGTGTTAATTATACATGTATGATGTGAATTGATGATGAACAATGAAGAAAATGTGTGTTGGTTAAGTGTAGGTCGAAATGATGGAGAAGAGGTGGATGAATGTGATGAGTTGTGTAATTGATAAATGGAGCTTAAATGAAAGGAGTTGGTTTGAATGGAGTGATGGAATGTGTCATTGCTTGGAAGTGCTACTATATGACATGCTAGGAGCATGAATTATTATGATAAATTATTGAAAATGAGACTTAAAAGTCATACACATTAGGTGTTTGATAAAATGCCTAAGTGAACTTGGCTTAGTTCTTAAGAATATTGATGGTGTGCATTGGAAAGAAACTTTCATGTTTACTTAGAGTAAACTTGAAATATTACCTAGATTGATGAATAATGACCTAATATGCTTGGACCAAAAATGTGCTTCATTATGTCATGAAATGTGTAAGTTTGGATTAAAGGCATTAAATGCCTTAGAAAATGCAAAAAGGGTAGATAATGTGATGGTTTATAAATATGAAATTTATTTTTAAGTAGTATTTTCATCGTATGTTTTTTTATGTATAAAGGTTCGGGAGCTGTGAATCAAGAAGCTCGTATCGAGGATTGTTGAAGTTAAGAGAGTGTACACCTTCTTTGAGGTAAGTTGGGGAAACCATATTCTCGCAAATAGAATTAGAACATCCTAAGACAAGCATGATGCCTTGTATGTGAATTTTGAACCTAGGCAATGTATGGTAGAATTGAATTTCAAATAAATGCTAATATGCTTAGGTAATTAATAAATGATACTGCTTTTGACAAACCTGCAATTAAAATGAAATGAACAACGTCTTATTTTTCTGAAACTACATATTTGAGCAACTTTGCACTTGTAGTTCAAAAGATGACTTATTTTATGAAATAATGTTTTGAAATTTTCATATGCATAATCGAGTCTTATATGTTACTGGTATGTTTTCTCTTTTGGCTTAGAGCCATGACACAGTTTCATTTTATCGATTGGACCGATAAATAAAGGCATGAAGCCTTACTTGATTTTTGTACTTAATTATTGTATATGATTTTTGTATTTGGTGAGGAAACAATTGGCTAATCGTGTGCTGGGCACAACTGATTAAGCGACCCCCATACCCTTGACGCTGGTACATGAAAGTTGAGTCGCCATATCAATACCTTTCTATCGGACTCGGGGGTGATTCCACACCTAGGGTTTGGACACCGACGAGGTCATCACTTAGGGTCATGACACCCTTGTCTACTATAGTCCGGACTCACCACGAATGAAAGTCGAGCCAACATCGAGTATCGGTGGGTGTGCACATTAGTATGACCAACTAGTGGTGGCACACACGATTGTTTTAGCTTATCCGGATATTGGCTTTCCTATCGAAATTTGATTGATACATACGTTGTTTTTGCACTTTTGTGTACTAGAACTGGGACTTATGTTCACCGAAAGAGTGAGTTAACAGACCAGGCCTATAGTTCTTAACCAGTATATATTGAGTAATAGGCTGGGCCTATGTGTTTTCTATGTGAATATATATATATATATATATATATATATATATATTCATTTCATAAGTTATCTACACTGTCTTGGAATGAATCAATTCTATTTGTGATATATATGCTCTCCTACTCATTGAGTAACTAGTGTACTTACCCCCTCCGCTTCCAACCATGCAGGTCAATTTGGTGAGCTCAAAGCTCTGTGAGGTTTGTGCGGCATTTTAACATTTTCAGGTTGTTTCCGCACGTGGGTAGTCTCTTATTTTGTCCTTTTATTGTCTAGTGGCTCATGAACTATGTTTATGTAGATACACTTTATGATTTTGTGAGTTAACGTTTAATTGCCTTGTATTTTGTAAAAGATTTTATGTATGAATTATTGATACTGTTGTTGAGATTGCCTTGAGATGAGATTGCTTGGAGTTGAGATTGCCTTAAGTGGACTAGAGAGTCCTAAAGTTATGGTTGGATGTGAATATAGAAGCGTGTTTAAAATCATTTGTAGGTTTTGAGATTTTTAAAATATAGCCGTTGTGCTGCCAAATTTTTTCAAAAAAATGAGAAAAATGGGATATTCGATTAGCCTTGCATAGTCGGATTAAGGATACTATGAGTGTCCTTAGCCCGAGTATGCGACAGTTGTTATAGGCCCGAAGTGGTACTGGGTCATGACAAGGTTTAGTGATTTTCTTCTCCTAATCACTGCCAATGCAATAGAACCTTGATATCACATCATAAGGGTGTAATTCACACCATCAAAACCAATTCTCAACTATAAGACAACAAATTCAAAATTTCAACAAACTAGCAAGTTTACCAACCCATTTTCTTTTCTTCTTCCTCTTCACTTCGATGGCTATTAGATCTTGTTGGATGCTTGATTGGAGTAAGAAGAGCATGAAAAACTCCTTGGATACTTCTCCATGGCCTAGCTAAAGCCCTCTCTTCTCCTTTTTCTTGTCCTTTTTTTCTCTCTATTCCTTTTTTTTTCTCCTTAGCTGAATGTCCACCTTGTTTCCCCTTTTTTCTCCTTTCTTTTTCACTCTCATATTTGCTTTCACTTTCATTCTCATGGCTAACACTAAAATGAAGCAAAATGTGAGTAAAGTTAGCTTTTTATACTCATTAATGCATTGTAAGTGTCACTTTCTTATTGGTCATCACTAATGAGATCACCATTTAATTACTAATTCTTAACCCTTAAGAAAGCCTTTAATTAGTCATTAAGTGTGACTCGTTAATCCACTAACACCATTTTATACAAAAAGACAATTTTTGTCCCTTACTGAA
The DNA here is from genome assembly GCA_027563575.1 of Erythroxylum pedicellare. Classification (NCBI taxonomy): domain Eukaryota; kingdom Viridiplantae; phylum Streptophyta; class Magnoliopsida; order Malpighiales; family Erythroxylaceae; genus Erythroxylum; species Erythroxylum pedicellare. Next base: position 4,260 of record JAOQMP010091579.1, read on the forward strand.
TTAAATCGATAAACTTTTCTAAATACATAGAAATTATTCTATATAATTTTAAACCTCAAATTGACCTCAATATACTCTAATTAAACCTAAAACCTTTCAATTGCAAACTTAAAACAATTTGATTGGACACATTATCCCTAAAATCTATTATTTTTCAATAAGGGTCTTTTTATCCTGAAATTTTTGGATTACCTAAATTCTATTTAAACAACCTCAATTTTGACTTGTTTCAGTTCATAGGGAATCCAATCCTAATTATGAAGTTTTTCATCATATTTTGAATTTGCTCAGCAACTTTTTTGGTTCCTCGAAAAAATTTTCAGATTGAATCCAAAATTTACCAACAGTTATCGAAATCATTCGAAATTTCATTCAAAAGCATCACCTAAATTTTCAAAGAACTTTTCAAGGCTTTTAGAGTTCGTTCAGACTCATTTCATAGCTTTTCAAAGTTTTCAAAAAATTTTTGAAAAGTTTTTGGTCGAGTCTAGAATCAACTCCGGTTTATTCATGATCTTAGTTATAACCTCAATAATACATTTAGATGTTTAAATTACTTTAGTATACCATAAATAGAGTAAACTCTATAAAATGCATGTACAACACTTCACACAGTACAATAATGGAACTAGTATTTTACAAATTTTACCCTCCTTATAAAAATTTCATCCTCAAAATTTTCAACGAACTTAGTCAACTTTAAAATATAGATATTGACATCACATCCAATCTTTGTGCTTCCACTATATCAATCACTTCATAGGGACGAACTGTAATAGCCCAAACTGCCCTCCCATAGATATTCCACTTTGGGTTGCCCCTAGGGCCAAGACCCTCATAGTTTTGCTCTTCCCTACCCTTATAAGGCATACTTCGTTCTCCTCTCCAACTAATGTAGGATCTCACACTCCTACCCCCTTAGGGTCGAGCCTTCTTTAGAGCCTAGTCTAGCTGGCACAATGGTTCGGGTACCAGCTCTGATACCATTTGTAACATCCCAGACCACTCAACGACAGATATTATCCGCTTTGGGATGCCTCTAAAGTCAGGACCCTCATAGTTTTGCTCTTCCTACCCTTGGGAAAACACGTCTTAAGGGGGAGAGGTATTTATACCCTTATAAGGCATACTTCGTTCTCCTCTCCAGCTGATGTGGGATCTCATACTCTCCACCCCCTTAGGACCCAGCCTAGCCGGCATAATGGTTTGGGTACTGGCTCTGATACCATTTGTAACAGCCCAGACCATCTAACCATAGATTTTGTCCGCTTTGGGTTACCTCTAAGGCTAAGACCTTCACGATTTTGCTTTTTCCACCCTTGGAAAAACTCATCTTATAGGGAAGAGATATTCATACCCTTATAAGGCATACTTTGTTCTTCTCTCCAATCGATGTGGGATCTCACATTATGACTTTATAGAGTGATTGATTAGAATAAATATAAATCTTAGCATAAAATTTTATTTTTAAAGTCAAGTCTATTCTTGATTGTAAGGTGATTTGTGAATTTGGAAAAGTAATGTTATGGATGATATTGTGATGGAATTTTTAATCAAGATTGATGATTGAATAATATTTTTTGGAGAATTTTATTTTTTAATGTTATTAATTGTAGTAATGATCAGTTTGATATAATCTTTCAATTGTGCGTATATTAGTATATTGATTCTAAGTGTTGAACATTCATTATTTTAAGTTTCTTTTGATGTAAGTCACCATTTTATTTCATGAAATTCATATAAGTGAAAATGGTGGTAAATTTTTCAAGGAAATTTTAGTGATAAGTTTTTATCCATGCCGGGGAATTATCTCATTAGAATTTAGAGCTATTATTTTACGGATAATTATAATTGATGATTGGGAGAATGATAAGAATTATATATGAGACCTTTGAACAAGTATGATATGGAGATTTTAGATGATTAACAATTTTTAGTAACTAATAAAGTCCCATATTGAGTTCTGAAGCACTTGAAATCACATAAGTGTTTTGTAATATTAGAAATGAACAAGTAAAGATATTTTTATTAAACATCAGAGTAGTGCAGTGGAAGTGTGAGTTATACTCTTTGTTTAAAGAGATTGAGGTTTGATAAGCTCCAAATTGTGTTATAAGGTAGTAAAAATTAGAAATTTAAGGTAAATGAATGGTTTTTATGTGAATAGGATATTATGTTAGTGTCTTAAGACATGATCTTAAATGATTGATTTGCTTCTAGACAGTATGATGCGAAATCACAAAGGTACAATAAATAGTTCATTAGTGGTTATGGATTTTAGATTCAAAAGGAGTCCATGTGAGGCAAAAGAAATACAAGAAAAATATTATCAAGGTTTGTTTATGATTAGAGAGAATAAGAAAGGAAATGTTTATTATTTAAAAGTATATAAGAACAATTATTTTATAGAGAAACCCAAATAAAGGTTTCATTAGTAGTAATTTAAGTAAATGTGAATAATAATAACGTTAAATGGATGCTCTGACGTATGGTTAAGTTGGCAAAGTTGTGAATAAACTGATTATTAGTAAGAAACAAAAAGCAATGATTTAGAAAAAGGAGTTTCATGTGGAGATAAGTTGCAAATTCTAAGGGCATTTTATTGAGAGGTAACGTTTTATTGATGCTAGGTCAGGAATTTTGTGTACTAATCATAGTTGAACTTAAGAAAGAAATTCTAGATTAAGTCACTTACTAATGTATGCTAAGAACACATAAAGAGGCATCATACCTTAAAAGTGCAATATGATTGAAAAGGTATGAAAAGGGTGATAGCAAAGTATATGTCCAAATTCTTATTAAATCAACAAGTCAAGGTTGAGAGCCAAAGAACCAATAAAAATTGCTTAGCCAGTCCCTATCTAGGAATAGAAATGGTAACATATTATGAAGGATTTTATGGTATCAATTTCGTGAAATCTAAACGGATATGATAGTATATTGGAGATAAAGGATCGAATTACAAAATTTGCCCATTTCCTAACCATCCAAGTATATATTCTCTTAATAGATTAATCAAGCTGTAAGGGATTCAAAGTATACAGTTATATAGAGTGCTAGCATATTAGGACGAGATAAATGAAAGAAAGTTAGTTAGGCTAAACTAGTTCAAATTACCACAGATAAGATAAAAAATTTTTGGGTTAAAGTGATAGTACTTAAAATTGACAGTAGAGCTAGGTGTAGAAGTGGAGGAAGAATTTGGAGTTTAATGTTAAAAATCAAAGACTGTTTGCGAATACCATCATGGAAAGGAATATTCTGTTTTAGACAATGTGACAAGTTAAATCTACAAAATGTTCGTGTAATAGAGTGTGAGATCTCACATCGGTTGGAGAGAAGAACGAAGTATGCCTTATAAGAGTATGGATACCTTTCCCCTATAAGACGCATTTTCCAGGGGTAGGAAGAGCAAAACCGTAAGGGTCTTAGCCCTAGGGGCAACCCAAAGTGGACAATATCTGTGGGTGGATGGTCTGGGATGTTACAAATGGTATCAGAGCTAGTACCTGAACCGTTGTGCTAGCTTGACTGGGCTTTAATGAGGCCTGGGCCCTAAGGGGTTGGAGAGTGTGAGATCCCACATTAGTTGGAGAGAAGAACGAAGTATGCCTTATAAGGGTATGAATACCTCTCACCCATAAGACACATTTTCCTAGGGGTGGAAAGAGCAAAATCGTGAGGGTCTTGATCTTGGGGGCAACCCAAAACGGACAATACCTGTGGGCGGGTGGTTTGAGTTGTTACATATAACATTTAAACATATCAAAATTCAGTCACTAATTACTTATATTAATAATTAATCTTCAACGAATTCAACTGTAATAAGCAATTTCATCCTCCAAATATATTTAAAAATTATTTTTCTAAAATTAAAAGGCTAATAACCTAATAAACTTCTATAATTATCGAGTAATAGAAACTAGATATACCAAATTCTTAGTACTTTTCTAGCTATCATGACTGATATGCTAAAGGATGGGAGCATTATACATTTCTTGTGAAATACTATATCTAACGTTGCTTATGTACCAATCCTAACTTCCTTTAGAAGCAATCCACATTGACAAAATGCACTATTAGTCAATTTACTTCCTAGTATGACTTCATAGGCATAGATGTTTAATAAGATCAAGTCATTAGAGAGCTTCTAACTCTAACTACTATGTAACTACCTCTATGAACATTCTACGCTACTGGCGTAGCTTTAGTGGAAGTATTAATATCATATGACACTCTAAAAGCTCTAACTTCACCCTAATCTATCTAACAAAATCGTTTAGAAATATAAGAGCGCATATTTTTGGGATATATCTAAATATATTCATCACTACTGAAACTATAATCGTACCTATCACCGTACAGGATGTATCCTCAACATCCTTCTGGGTTATTGCAATTACCCTAGCCTATGTAGGTGGTCTCTTTCCATATTAGCTACACTTTGATACTAAGCTCCTAGTATTTCGGGAGTCTCTGGACATTGCAGATGGTCTGACTGACCTCTAACTAGACAATATTCCTCGTCTCATCCTTCTATCACTAAACCATTTAAATTTATTATTTTTAGCCTATCCAACTAAATTAAGGCACTTTTGGGATCTCTATTCCCATCAACTGGTTTTGTGCCTACTTACAAATATGCTCGATCCAACTTCCTAACATTACTAGGGCCTCTCATAGCTGGCACATTGCCCCTGCCTGTATCTGTATTATTCATTCAAGGTTAAAAAATTTGACTGATGGTTTTGTTAGCCTTAATGTTTCTGGACAGGGTTGATTTACAAAGAAAAATTTACTAATCCATCCCCACGCTCAACCTCCCTAACTAACGATACTTCAAGTGTTAGAGACTTTCGTGTGGCTTTAAGACCCCTAAGGTTTCATTGGTGCATAGTTTTATGAATTTAAAGATAAACTATATAATATTGGAAGTTTTTAAAATCAGAAAAAAAAATTCTGGGTTGCCCTATTCACAAAAACAACGTAAAAACACATTATAAAAATCATAACACGTATACAGACAACCTTATTTCAAAACTTGCTCTAATACCATGAGAAAGGACCCATCCTGGAGTTCAGCTTCCAGAACCTGAGTGGAGCCCTTTTAGTGACCCCACGGTAGCCCTCTAATCGATATCTAACTCAGTTAAAGGGTTCTCGCAAATCCAAGCCATTTAACTGTTAAAATCCTTTTATGCTTTAAAAGTTAAAAACGTAAAAAATAGTGGAATTTTGTTTTAAAAAATCTAGCAACATAACGACTGCTTTTTCTAAGATTCCCAAATTTTAAGAACCTGTGTAACGTGATTTAAAACACTTTTAGTATTTGAAATATCATCTCAACTTCTAGAATGGGACCTCAAGTCCACATCACAAACAACCACAAATATAAAATTCTCAACACTTTAAAAACATCATTGAGAATTAAAGCCCTCGTAGTTCATTGAGTAAAAGATATTTACCCTTCCTACAAATATTTACAAGATCACATGGTTAAGCCCTATCCAAAATAATTTAAAACATATATATAAGTAACTAAGCCAATTTCAAGAAAAAACATACATAGCAAAAATGACACATGCACAGCAACAATCGATGATATAACTAATCCTACGGTAGTGTCCCAACTATTTTAGCACCTGTACGTATACCTAGGGTGATTTATTTTAAAAATAAAAATAGGGTTGAGCTAAAAAAGGTCAGTGAATGTTAATTAGTTTATCAAAAATTAAACTTTTCATAACAACATAACTGAGATATTCCAATACAATAATAAAGCTCATGGAAAAATAATTGCCATAAAAATTCATTTTTGCATCATAAAATTCTTTAGTGCATCATACAATCTAGTAATAAATAACATTTCATAAAACACAACTTTATTTTTCTAAAATTACCATTTCGAAATGCCTTTTTGAAATACACTCATAATATGAGTTTCCATTGTCCATTTTCCTTAAACAATAATTAGCAGTGGCAATAATTTTCTTGGAAATATTTATACTGAAGATAAGCTAACCATTAGAATTGGTAACATATGTTGCCTCTGAAATTACTTTTAAAATAAATAGTGGTGGCATTATTATTTTCATAAATTTTCTTATACAACATAGCCCATCATTAATTTCTTACCATACGGTACCCTAAGCATAAATTCATAAAGCTAGTTCTATATCAATTACCCATGACTGGTTAACCATAAGTTATGGAGTTGATTCTACATTGCTTAGTCGCAATAGGTTAATCGTTATAAATCGGTAATTATGGAGCTAGTTCTCGCTTACCTATAACAATTTTGGCTAGTAATATATATATGGAGTTGGTTCTACATCGCTTACCCATAATAATTTTGGCTAGTACTATATATATTCCATACATGCAGAGGGCAACTCACTGGACTACTATCACACATAATACCACTCGTTGTTAGTAACTGACGCCCCAAACACCGCTATACACGATCGAAATACTCTGACTGATATAATAACATGTATAAAACCTAACAGTGTATTGTAGGCTCAAACTTTATCTCCTTTTTATCAACAAATAACACAATTTTAATGTAACTTCCAATCATATAAAATTTAGGGCGTGCTTGTTTAGTGGGTTTGAAAAAATGGCTATGGGTATGGAATGAAAAGTATTGTTTGGTAAGATGTTATCATTAAATAGGTAATGTTTTCATTCCTTGGTTTGAGGTAATGCTCCATTTCTCTCGTAATCAAGAGGAATGGGAGTCATTACTTTGTTAATTTGGCGCGCGTTCTGGTGCCATAATATTTACTCCTCCGAACTCACTCTCTCTGTAACAGATATTGTTTTCCTCTTAACCCAGAATCGTCTACCTTGGCAAATCTCTCCACAAACTATCCCTGTAGCCCACCATGGACACACCCGAAACCAAGAACAACATTGGTAATGTTCTTTCTTTCTTTCTTCTTCAATTTTGTTTTTCTTGATATAATTGTATATTTCTCCCTTCTTTTCCACTGGGTTAAGGTTTTCGATTCTAAATCCATTTTCTTCTGTACTGTCTTTCTTCAATTTCCATCAATGTCGTTCCTCCTCCATTTCATTTCTTATTCTGGGTATTTTTTGAATATATCTCTTACTCTTGAGTTGAGTTTGTTTGTTCTGCTGCGTATCCTTTGCTATATGTTGTTCTGCAATGTATCCTTTTCTATGTGTTGTCTCTTTACTCATTTGCTTTGTGTTGTCTGGGTATTGTTTCATGAAGTTACTGTCAAAAACACCTTATCATTGCAACCACAAACCCAAGATCATAAAATTTTTACCAAAATGCTTTAAACTGGATTAACTAGGATAACACTGATGAGGGATTTCAATTACTACCTTTAATGTTGAAATTAAATGGCTTCACTACAAATCAAGATTTCAGACTGGAATGTAATATTGATTTCGCATGAAATGCCATATTTCCTATTTGATTATAAGCTCTGAATAGACAGACACTTCCTCTGTTATTCCACAACTTCAGCATTATTGGAATTTATAAAATGCTCTTTCAAAAAACAACATATTAGGATCTTTAATGGAGGTTATTTATTTTGTATAATTGCTACTTTTGTAATTACTCTAATGGTGGACTGTCTTTGTGAGGGTGTGAAGGGATGTTGTCCACTAGATCATGAAAATTTCAATTCACTGTTGTGAAGCCTTATTTAGTTCAACCAATCTGCGTTTGCATTTGAGAGGTATTATCTTTTATTATTCACTCTATTGCTGTTTCATTATCTTAAACTCAAAGAGTTGTTTTGATTTCTTGGTGCTTGGCATGAGTAATTCTTTATGTGCTAACACGGTTGGTGTATCAAGAAAATTTTTAATACACTCATTAGAATTTGTTTTTAGATTCTAAGCATGCCTGATTTTTCTTTGTACTGCTGCTTTTATTTTTATCAGGATATTGCTAGAACATTAGCCACAGAGGAAGCAAGAGATGCAATCAATGTTTTTAAACTACGTTCTGCTCTTGAGTCTGTTGATCTTAGGAGAAGAAAGGTAATTTTCCTTACTAGTATATTTTCCCTCTACTCTTGAGTTGTTATAGATGCCTCGCTTGTTATAAGGAGTCAATTTTCTAATCAATATGTCATGGTAGTTATTTGTGCTTCATCGAGAAACACTAGAATGATTTAGTTGGTGGCTAATTTATAAACTCCAAAGTTGATGTCTTTAAAGATAGTAGTCAAAGATTGCAATGCTGATGTATGCCAAAGAGGATTGCCTGATGGAATGAATTCATAAACAGTAACTGGTTGTAGAAACCATGCATAGCCTTTATTGAAAATAAATCGTAATGGAACACAAGAACCAATGTAGAGTTTGAGTGATTCTGCCAATAGATAAAGAAAATAATGAATGAACAATGTGGCAAGCATCGAACTGCATAGGCCCTTCTTGCTTATTACCCAATTTGGAATAAAGATCAGATATATAAACTACAGAAAGCTAGTACTTTAGGTATTTGAGATGTTGAGTGATAATGAAGAGTGAACGGTAGGAAGTGAGGAACTTTAATCTTATTCTTCAAACTTATGAGTTGCTTTTGTATCCTAGGTAGGTAACCATTTTCAACCACCATTTTCTATTTTCTAATTGATACACTTGGCCTAACACACTAGGCTACACCTATACTAGACACAGCTTAAAGATTGCCTCGGTTTTATGTGATTTATTGGCTTTTAAACTTAACCCATTTTGGTACATCAAATTCCAAGTTTCATTAGCTATTTCTAGGATATGCACATGACCAGACCAAAATTAAGAAATGCATAGAACAAACAACAAAATAGTAAATTGCAAAATTTTAAATAACAGAATCACATTCGGCTACAATATTATAAATCTTCTTTAAGAAATTCAGGTAAGCTCCTTCAGAGACATCCTCTGTTTTTAAGTATAACTGTTTATGGAAAAAGGTAGCAAGGAAACTATTGATAGCCTTCAGAACATAGTGAACATCCAAAAAAAGGCAGTCACCTTCCAGTTGAGTATGAAGAAACTCAATCATTTGAACCAAAAGCGGATCCATAATCTATACAAAAACTTCAAGAAGTGATTTTCTTTTTTCTGCATTCACATTAGCAGGGCCAGAGCTAGTATCTGAAACTGCATCATTACTTATATGAATGTACTGTTATTGTTCTATGCTGTCCTGTTGCTTGTATCCATTGTATGTATCTTGTTGATTGCATATATATATATATATATATATGTATATATATAATGCTTACAGTTACTCTTTCCACTCTACGCATCTCATCTTCTAGCAAAGATAGTTCTGCTGCAGATATACACAAATTTGATTCACACATTCCAAATTTATTAGGATCACAGTGAGGTAGTTCATTGGAAAAGGATTAAGTTGATATATAATATATACATACAGATATATATATATATATATATATATATATGGTAATTACTAAAACTGTGATAACTTCCTTTATATAAATTTCTATAGTTGAAGTACGTATTATATCTTCTTTGAGGCATCTTATGCCACAAAAACCCAACTTTCATGGTGTCATTGATTCCAAACTTTTGGGCATAATGATGAGAAGATTAATGATGTAGGTTTACTGAATATAGAATTAGAATAATGAGAAAATTAAGGAAAAGGAAGAAGTGTTACTGTTGAAATATGATATGTTGAAATCTGTGTCAGCCTTTTTGATTACTCTGTTGTTTCCTTATTCCTTCTTGGTCTTACATTTACAAGTTTGTTGCTTTTATTACTTTATGCTAATATCTTTGGCAATACGTAGCTTCGATGTTAAAAGTCATATATATTTGTTTACATTAAATGATGTCTGTTGTTATGATGTAGGTGAACGACCCTTATAATCTAACAAGATCATCAAGAAATACCTAGATCGAGTTCCTGTAAGTTCTTCATTTATGCACTTGCGTTTCTTAGATTCTGGAGCTCCTAATATAAATGTCTCTATATAAAGAAACATAATTTGTTTATACCATATGATTGAACATGGAAGGAAAAGGATAGGACAACTCAATGCGATGTCTTTCAATTTTAAGATGTGTTTTGTCTTTAGGCTGACGACGTTTTACTACAATTGGTGTTGTTTCACTCTTATTTATCGTGAAAATTTCCCATTTCATAGATGCAACCCATCCTTTCTTGGTTGTTGCCATGTTGAATATATTGTTACTACACTATCAAATATGGTGTTACTACACTATCCAATTATATCTACTATATTCATACATAAATAGCACGAACAATCTACTCTCATTTAGTGAAACCTCACTCATAGGTTAACATACATCAGAGTAAATTAGTTCCAACCTTTACTTTGCTCTCCAAGAAGTTTATAAAAGAAAATCTTGCTTGCTTATTGAGCTGATGTGATTGTTAGATTTCTTTAGTTTTAATCATTTAGGAAAGATCTTCCACAACATCATTGTCATTGATAATTTTAAATACATTAAAACAAACATGTCCCATTTCTTTATTACCTTCGCTTCTTGTTTTATCTCTTTTCCACTATTATTACCTAGCTTTTCAATATGACCTATCTATATGTTGGAAAGTTATTTTTTGAATTTTTTAATATAGATCAACATGGCTCGTCACCCTATTCACAAACGACGACACAAACTGTTACCAAAAAAGGAAAGTTCTTACAAGAAAAAAAGACCAACAACACTTCATAATACTATTGAGTCGAGGTTAGACAATTTCTCTACTAAGTTTGAGTCTATTTACGAACAAATGGCTTCACAATATGCAGCTGTTACAAATGCTTTGATTGTGGAGTCTAAATTTGATTCCCTAACTGGTGAAAAGATGCAAGAGCTCATCAGTGAGCTTGTTAATATTGACATATCTCAAATGGATGTTTATAAGGCTGTTGTGTTATTATGTAATGATTTTGTCACATTTTAGGTTTTATTCACTATGCCAAGTCATTTTAAAAAGTCTTTTGTACTTGGATTCCTCCATCCATCTTCTAGTCTATGAATCATTTGAGGAAGCATATTAATATTTTTGTGAGTATTATAAACTTATGATGTAATTGATGTTGCCTAACTAGGTTATTTTGTATTAGTTAAGTCTTTTATAGTTGTAATGCAAACAATGTTTATAGTGTTAACCTGGTTATTTTGCATCAATTAAAGGCTTTTAGTTAAGGTATTATATATACGATAGATATTTTACATCATTTGCATTATCAGAAGAATGTAAATTATATTAAACTATATTACTTAAATTTACTATAGCAATGGAATGGTGGATATTATGTATTATTAAACTATATTTTGAGGATATTATATAACTAATGATATGTTGATGCAAGAAAATACTGGAGTATTTTTTTCAAGAGCTATTGGAAATGAAATACTGCAATATACTTGATTTTAAATATTTTGTCATTATAAATAGGGTGTATAAAATATAATTAATTAAATTATATTTAAATTTTAATATAAAAAAATTTATTTCTCAAGATTTTTAACAAACCAACCACTATCAAAGGTAATAGTAATAATTCCTTCCTTTTAACCAACCATCATAATTAAAATAATAATATTTATTCTCATTCCTCACTATATTCATTCTCATTCCAAATAGTGTAATTGAATTCATTTCTAATATTACTAAGTTTGTTCCAAACAGTATAAATTGAATTCAATTCAATCTCATTAATGTAATTAAATCTAATTCATTAATGAATTCAATTCAAACGTATCCAAACAACCTGTTAGTCCTACTTTTGCTTTTATTCTAATCCTATTAATTTTATTTTATGGTCCATGGACATGTTTGATCAGCTGTTTTTTAGCTTATTAGCTAAAAGTTAGCTTTTTGATCATCTTAAAAAGTTATTAATGTGTTTGGTAAATGACTTATTAGTTAGCTTATTTAACCCTGATTTTTAAAAGCTTCATAAGATAAGCTTTTGGAGTTAGTTGTTTGGCTAATGACAGTATTTTATGTTGTAAAGTTTGGAAGAATATAATAAAAGGGTTAATTAAATTTTTTAATCTTTATTTAATTTTATAATATTAGTTTATATTTAAAAATACTACAAT
>JAOQMP010091585.1:0-16343 GCA_027563575.1 Erythroxylum pedicellare
TTTTTAAGTTTTATTTAATTTATAATTATTATTAGTAATAAAATATTTATTATTATTTAAAAAACTTTGAAAAAAAAGAGGAAAGGAGAGGTAGGAGGAGAGGTAGGAGGGAGGGAGGGAAATTTTGATAATTTTTGAAAATTTTGCAAAAAATTCTCCCAATTTTTAAAATTTCTGATACCGGCCAGTACCACCGAAATTAGCCGATACCGACTGGTATTTTTCACCGGTACCACCTACACTCGTATCAGTACCGATTTTAGGCCGGAACGGTACAAAATTCATAATATTGGTGCTATGTTTTGTTTTTCTATTTTGTTTTCATCCATTACTTCCCAGCAAATCTGGTTTTTTAACGAGATAGAGACTGTTGCGCAGGAATTAGGGTGGGTGCGTATATAACCCATAATTTGATGCGCGAGGGGTTGCCATCGCTACTGATGGTGGACAATAGCCAAATTTGCATCTTGGGTTTTGACCAATAAGATTTGCTTTGGGTTCAACCAGGAGTTGGTTTTTAGGTTAACATATTCGGTGCCGTAGGATGTGTCTTTGTGTCACCCTCCTAGTCCTCCGAAGTAATTCCAATACTGAATACTCTTAACTAGGAATCTAATTTGGTTGCAACGGCAGTATTTCTAAATATGATTCCCACCCCACCACCAGCTGGAATCTAACGAATTGCCCCTATTGGTCGGATCCAATTGTGCCAACCAATCTAAATCTAAATCTTGTTTTGAAAAGATACTTTCTCACCTAAAATGTTGGCGAATGAATCTACCTATGACATTTCTGTATCACCTTACGGAGTATAAGTTGGATTTCTTCTCCCACTACTCCCACCCCTTTGAATCCCATTCGCCAACCCTATTCATCAACTTACTCAAGTCCTATTTCAACTCGTTGACACTTTCTTCCGCCAACTCCTCCTCCTCCTCCTCCTCGCCACAACAATGTCACTCTCTTGCTCCCCTGCCTTCCTTGGCCCTCTCCTTGGCTCCGCTGCCAACTCCACTGCCGCCGCAGACTACATTTGCAGCCAGTTTAACGCGGTGTCCAACAAGTTCATCGATACAGGCTATGCAGTGGATAACACATACCTTCTCTTCTCTACGTATTTAGTCTTCTCCATGCAACTTGGTTTCGCCATGCTCTGTGCTGGCTCTGTACGTGCAAAGAACACCATGAACATCATGCTCACCAACGTCCTCGACGCTGCAACAGGCGCTGTTTTCTACTATCTATTCGGTTTCGCTATGGCATTTGGCACACCGTCGAATGGTTTCATTGGTCAGCAATTCTTTGGCTTAAGTAGGTTTCCGTCGCTTTCATTCGACTATGGATACTTCTTGTACCAGTGGGCTTTTGCCATTGCAGCAGCTGGGATCACCAGCGGTTCGATAGCTGAGAGAACGCAGTTCGTTTCTTACCTGGTTTACTCCGCATTCTTGACAGGTTTGGTTTACCCTATCACTTCTCATTGGTTCTGGTCCGCCGACGGCTGGGCTAGCCCCGGAAGAACGGACAACCTGCTGTTTGGTTCCGGGGTAATTGATTTCGCTGGATCTGGCGTTGTCCATCTCGTCGGAGGAACCGCTGGGTTTTGGGGTGCGTTCATTGAAGGTCCTCGAATGGGCCGGTTCGAACACAACGGTCGGCCGGCGCCTCTCAGGGGACATAGTGCAACGCTAGTTGTGTTGGGTACATTTCTATTGTGGTTCGGTTGGTATGGGTTCAACCCAGGTTCTTTTTTCAACATTCTTAAGACCTATGGCAAAAGTGGTTCTTATTATGGGCAATGGAGTGCTGTTGGTCGGACCGCTGTTACTACGACTCTGGCGGGGTCAACCGCAGCGTTGACCACACTCTTCGGTAAGCGGTTTTTAGTGCGTCACTGGAATGTCACTGACGTTTGTAACGGTTTGCTTGGCGGGTTCGCAGCGATAACGGGAGGAGCCTCTGTGGTGGACCCGTGGGCGGCTATTTTATGCGGGTTTGTGTCAGCTTGGGTACTCATTGGTTTCAACAAGTTGGCCGAGAAATTCAAATATGACGATCCTTTAGAGGCTGCACAACTTCATGGTGGTTGTGGGTCTTGGGGAATCATATTCACTGCGTTGTTTGCTAAGAAGGAGTACGTTAATGAGGTGTATCCGGGATATCGTGGACGCCCTTTTGGGCTGTTTATGGGCGGTGGAGGTAAGCTTTTAGCTGCTCATTTGGTGCAGATATTGGTGATTCTTGGGTGGGTCAGTGTCACAATGGGACCTTTGTTTTACTTACTTCATCACTTGAACCTCTTGAGAATAACTCATGAGGAGGAGATGGCTGGGTTGGACCTCACTAGTCATGGTGGTCATGCTTACGAATACCCCCCAGTCCCAGAGGATGGAAACGGAACCCAAAAACATTTGGGGTTTTAGGCCCTGTCTTTTGGGCCTCTGTACAGTTCCCTCCAATAATTTTGTCCCACTAATATTTTTCCGTACCTTTCCAAATCTTTCAATGCAGAAGTATCATTCCACAAAATGAGGTATTCATATCCATAAGTCTATCTATCTAATATTTGTTAGATTAATAAAGAAACACAGATTTCTTCGTACACAGTCCAATGAGACTTACTAACAATTGCCCGAATAGAAGCCAAGTTCCTAGACTCAAAAAACAATCAACTCAACTTTCCGTAGTTCCAGCGAACCTGAACCCCACATTTAAGCTCCATCTCAACTCAAACCAAATCAAGTTGTCCAATAGATACGTCGGTGAAGTAGATTGATGCAAGCTAATACCTTCAAATGATTGCTTAAAAATGTAACAGAACTCCCATTAATGAAGATAGATGGTGGGAAAAGAGTCACTTATTCTTCGCGTAATCCAACCAAAAATTCACTACTAAAGTTTGAATTTAAATCTTGTTTTCTGCTGCATATTTTTTGGAACTTGGTTACTTCATGTTCCAAACTGAACATATAACTGAAGCTGGACCATTTTCTTCATCGATAGGATACCGTATAAAACGATAATTGATAATAGACAACCCTTGGTTGTTGGCTAAAGAGCTGGTAGGTTCAAACGCTGTCGCGTGGAACTGCGGATGGCAGCTCGAAAGCAGCTCTTGCTCCAATTAATAGTGAACATCAAACTCAAATTAAAGGCCATCATAGTTACTTGTATAATTCAAAGATTTAAGTATCTTCTATTCTATAACAACACAAATTCCGGTCTTAAATAGGGACAACGTCAAACGATGACAAGGTGCCTCGAGACACGAGTGTATAAATTAAAGCAAATTTTCATATGATCGAGCATTTGGAATCCAAAATTCAAGATTAAGCAGCACCCAGCAGCTGTACACCAAGGTTCTCACTTGAGGCTGGCCCTTATATAAACAAAGCTCCTATAGCTATTCTTGAACACATTGGCAATTATATTTGATTTTGACAAACACCGGAAAGAATAATATATTACACTTTTTGATTAGGCACTGACTGGGGCTACCCCTACGCATGTGCCAGGCTATTCCAAGAAGTTTCAAAATCAAAATAAAGCATACCTACATCAACTGCTGGAGGTCCCGGAGAAATGGCTTTCACACTTGAACCTTCTAAAACCAGTGGAGGAGGTTGCTCTAGAAACCAGCCATCATTTTCGTTAACCTTGTATGGAACCTGAATGCTTCCACCAGACAGGGAGCTATGCTCATTGACAGTTGTTGGCACATTGTTTGCAAGTTCAGCTTCAAAAACTGATTGATGATTGCTCTGATTTAAGTCATCAACCCAGCTGTAGTCAAAATCAGTTAACCTTGGATCCCCGATATTTTGACTTTCATTTCTAAACAATGACATATTGTGACTATCATTTGATGGGGGAATATGTTGATTGGAAACTTGAGGTAGAATTGGCATCAGACCTGCAGCGCCAGTCTCCATATTGGGTAGGGACAAGCTCTGAGGCATAGATAAACCTAAGTTCATATTTGGAAAATGATTCTGTTGCCCTGCAAAATTTTGGCTTCTTGATGTTGTTATTGAGGTAGGATTGCTAGTAAGGTATGTTGGAGGAGAACTACTGCTATTTGATGAACCATAGAAATGATGATTTGATGTCAAAGCACCTCGGATAGGTCCTGGCCTTTTAAACATGGCATTAGTTGGGACAAACGGTGGCCCAAAATTGCCAACGGTAGACCTTCTACTCCGCACGCCAAGAGCATGCTTTGCAACTCCATGAGGAAGAATTCCATTCCGTCCCTGAACAGTTCTTGGTTGTGTGACTTTACTCTGACCTACAATACCTGTTGTGCTTAATATGGAAGATGGGCAAGCACAAATTTCTGTCGGTCTGGGGACCTGGTTAATTGGGATTGAATTTGTTCCAAGCTGTATGTTATCAAGAGCTACAACTTGATTAACCTGAGGTACTTCAACAGGACAAGGAGGGTATGGACAGTTCGAAGTCAATAATCCAGCGTCCTTTTTCTTTTTCAGCCTGAACTCTTCCCGTTGAATTTTCCATATCTCATGTTTATCAGTGGCATGACAATGGCCGATCCTGGAAACGCCTGTACCCCAGTGCACACATGGTGCACGCGAGTCACAAACATAACAGTGACACTAAAGTACAACATGAAAATGGTATAATTCAGCCACCAGAATGTAAGAGTAAAAGCACAGGAGTTTAGAAAAATGTCCATACCAGAATACAGTGTCTCTCGTGAGGTGTAGAATTAAAAGGAAATTTAGCACAAAGATGGCGAGAATGAGGGTAGTCTCTGCAAGCAATCTGTACAAGATAAAACATAACTATCATTATAATCACTGGAATGGATCAGCATCTTGCAACCCAGAAAGAAAAAAGATGGATTTTAGGGCGATGTTAGATCATGCTACTTTTCAACCACAGAGGCTGTGATATTTAGGAATAGATGCCCAAGGGAAAAAAGCAAAAAAGAAACAAATCATGCAAAACCTTAAAGTCATGATTTCATATGCAATTTCAAGAATCTAAAAAATATGAGTAGCATTAGACCAATTATTGCCGTGCTTTATCTTCATCTTAATCTAAACTGTTTCGTGTTAATCTTTTATCATTTTGTTACAATTGCACCTCTTCGTTGTATAGCTGTAAATATGTGATGCCAGGTGAATTTGAAATTCATATATTATGTAATGTTTTTCATTGAAAGGTTGTCTTCTATACCCGAAATTAGCCTAAGTTCTCAAATCCTCGTTTTAACGAATCATCTGTATCTATCTATCCTTAACAAGGAGAACAAACAAGACTTGGACTTTCATATTACCGTATAATCAATCCATTCAAAACAAGCACCCGATACACCGTCAAGCATTAAAAAGGAAACTTTCAAAAAGTCATGTGCACAAACAAGTAAATTCACACCTGTCCTTTTTGTCCAACAACAAGGATGTCATCCCCGTCACTATCGGCGTCCTTGACGATGGGCACCGGAATATCGGGGTCGCCGTCCAAAACCACGCAATCATCATCAGCAGTAACTTCTACAAGTTTCGACGACTTCGATTTTGACTTGGAATTAGAGGTATTGGTCTCCCCCACGATCACAACTTCATCAGAGTCGTCCGTTTTCTTGTCAACAGTCTGAAGTATCTCAGTCAACCAATTGTAATCATCATCGCCGACTCTGGAATTGTCGAAGACTGGCTCCTCATCGGAGCTAATGTCAAATATCTGAGGATAAGAAGAAGCCATAAGAGAGAAGAGAAGTGAAACAAACAAGGGTTGTGGAGCTAAAAAGTGGGAGCTTGATCATCCCAGTTAAGACTAAAGAAAAAGAATTACTTCATAAGAGAGTAGAAGTGTGGGTAAATTGGGATTGGGAGGATTCAAAAGGAAATTTTGGTGAAACTGTGGAAACATAGAAGTTGGATTCCGAGACGATTGGCAATATTTCAAGCAATGAAACGCTCTACATACCTAGAGCAAACTTAGGGCTTGAAAAGGAAAGAGCAAACGGAGGGTGAGACTGAGAATGCAAAAAGCTAGCTAGAAGCGAAAAAGAAAAGAAATAGGAACACAGCTTAATTAAAAATAAGCAACCATTATCATAAAAATGAACTGATCGATTATCAATAATTATTTTTATTAAATAAAAATTATTTGAGCAGAATTAGTGAATAATAATTATTCCTAACGTATATACTTAGGCGACATTTCTTTAGGATATAAAATATTTTGAAGCCCTTATGTTCTTCTTTTATCTTCTTTTTATAACGTTTAATCGATGTAATCTTCCATCTATTCTTTGCATATTTTTAAGGCCTTGGACTACTTGATCAAAATACTTATTGAACGTAAATCACTAATTTCGTTGGAAGTTAAAAATATAATTAGATTTTTAATATCTTCGTCACTACCTATAATACAACTATATAGGAACAAAGACTATAACCTTTTTATAATCTTATTCAAGTCTTTTCTCTATTTTTGGTACATGCAAATAATAAGTCTTGTTCTTTCCTTCCGCTTGTTAGAAAGCATCAAAATTCTTTGCTAACTTGTGAGATCCTAAAATTTCCATTTTAATTGGAATTAAGAGAATTTGATATTGAATGCTTAGAAGGTGAATCATTGATTAATTATGCTAATGCTAACTAAATAAAGAAGAAATTTTTTGATAGAGAAGCACGTGAGTTCAATTTGTTGTCAAATTGAACACTATTTAGTATCTCGAGGATACACTGTGATATAAACAACCCATTGAAGTAATCAAAAGTATATGAAAAGTTAAGACAACTTTTTATAATTCATAAGAAGAAACTTAGGATTAATTTTGGCTTATCAGTCAACCAGTATGTTATATCGATCGACCAATATAGGTTAGAGAAGGTGAAAATAGTTGACAATGTCAACTACTGGTCAGTCAGTATATTTCAAAACTACTTTTTTGAAAACAATTTTGAAGTCTTTAGGTTAGTTTTAACATAATATAAATAAATGAGAATAATAAGATAGATAGAGGGACACAAGAGAAGCCAATCTAAAAATCAGAAGAAGGGAGATTTTAGAGTGATCAATTAATATTCATAAGAAATTAGGTAATATTTGGTCAAGTTTTCACTTCAAAAAAAGGAATTTCATGTACATTACTACAAGTAATAGGTGACACTATGTAAATTAGGTTTGTAGGATTGTGTGTTTGATTAAGTATTTGTTATTAATTGTCATATCATATATTTGACAAATGTTTTCAAGCTTTTATTTATTAAAATTAGGAAATAATGGTATAAATCTATATAAGGGATATAATAGTTAGATTTTTGTAAAACTAATATGTTTGAGAGTTTTAAATTAAAATTGTGAGTATAATTTTGTATGCTAATTCATATGCAGTTATGTTTTAAGTGATTTGTGGTTAGGGTGTCACACAAATATAATATTTATGATGGATTATATACAATTTTATGTCATAAAGTTGGTGCCCTTGGTATGATTTTTTTTCTTTTTCTCTGGATATATATGGTAATTAATGTGTGGCTTAGGTGAGTTATGTTTTATATGTTGCATATGGTGAGTTATGGATGGTTAGGTCAATGCAAATATTAACTAATGATTGGAACCAACTCACAGCTCCAAATAGGGGCATAAATCAAATCATTTTTACGACGAATGTCTGAAGCCAGATTGGAGCAAAACCAATTTGTTAGTTTTTTTTATATGATGCATATAAGATGTTGATAGTTAGGTGATTGACTGATTTTAAGTTTTTCAATGTTGAATTAATCGTAAGTATATGATATAGTTATAGCTAACACAGGCAACTACGAGTCGATCCCAGAAAGATAATGATTACTAGTAATTACCATTATCTTATTATCTAGTCTACAAATTGAGTGCTGGAGGTTTTTAACTAAAAATAATACTTAAATAGATAAAATGAAATAGGAAACAATAACGAGTAGAGAACAAAGAAAATCGCTTAGAAAATAATCAATATCAAGAATTAGTGTGTAGGTAATGAATCCCTCTAAAACCCTTAAATAATTAAACTTTTATTATGCAATTGTTTTATTAACTATTTGATCGTGGAAATACCTTATGCTAATAACTCTGTCGAGACTACTAACAACTAATCCTGGTCTTATTAACCAAAATTCTTTAAGTTAAAGTTTTTATGATTACTTTACCGATTTATGAATTCTACTATTAGGTTTGACCCTAATCTAGAGGATTTATATCGATCTATCTCTAGGTTTGCAACCAAATCCTTTCAATTATGGTAGATTTATTCATACACAACATTTCTCAATCTCTATGTTATGAAATAAAATTTGTGTACTAATATTCTTGATCTATTAGAACATACATTAAACACATAATTGAATTACAATAGACCAATCAAAACAATTGCATTAAGTAAAAGAATCAAAACATATTGTAGAACAAACTAGACACTAAAGACGTTTAGTTACACATGCTAGAACATAAAATCAAGCATAAACAGGGAGAAAACTGAATAAAAAGCAAAGAGTTCATAAATTTAAGTCTTCCTTTCTCTTATCTCCAATATTCTTGCAAGTATAAGGTTTGATGTTGTATTCTATTGGATATGTTGATGATTTTTTTGTGTTTTCCATGTCTCTAGATGAATATCATCCCTTCTAAACTTTCTCCATATATGGAGTCACATCTCAAAGTCTGCTCTTCCATTTTGCCTCCACTCATGTCTTGTTATAGTAATTTTTAAGATTTTTAGGAGATACATAGTTTGATACAACAGCGTGTACTAGATTGTGTATATTCCAAAATCTCCAAAATTTGAGATTTTTGCACGGGCTATGAGATGTACATGATCATAAACATGGTCGTGTATCCCTTATTTGCTTCAAATCTTCATTTTATACCATGTTTTCATCTGAAATTTTCTCCTTTTAGTCTACGAAGGCAATTATAATCTATAAATGCACTTAGAGCAAATTAAGTACCAAATAGACAATAAAAGTATAAAATATCAAGCAAAATACATCAAATATGAGTGTATAAATATAGTCAAATATGTATCTATCAAACATCCTTACACATAAGCTTTTGCTTGTCCTCAAGCAAACCATAATCAAAATCATAAATCTTACAATATCCATACTTCATTATTCTTGTTCTTTCCATTAATATTACAAATCATTATGTCATACTGAATCAAATTAACAAACAATTAGAGTCAAATTATCCTAAAATTAAGTTCCTCGGTCAATATTAATAGTAATCACATCGATAATCACATTAAAATCAAAAGCATAAACCTTTACACCCTCACCAAGATTTTACTCAATAAACTCAAGTGTTTAGGGTGAAAAGTATCAAAACTCTCAAATCAATGCTTAGTAGAACTCTTACCATAGGCTTGCAGTATGATCACATCTCCACCACTTGTGTATATTTAGGTTGTAATAGGGCTTAGGTTGAAAGGACCCATCTCGGAGTTCCCCTTCTGGAACCTAAATGGAGCTCTCCTAGCAACCCCATAGTAGCTCTCAAATCGATATTGAACTTAACTGAAAGGGTTTTTGCAAAGTCAAGTTGTTCAACTATTAAAAACCTTTTATACTTTAACTTTTAAAAACGCAGAAAATAGTGAGAACTTTTTTCTATCTATCATTTTATTGAAAATTTCAGCAACAAGACGATTGTTTTTCTAAGATTCCCAAAATTTAAAAACCTGTATAACACATTTTAAAACACTTCTAGTATTTCATATAGAAACTCAACTTTTGGAATGGGACCTTAGGTTCACAGCACAAGCAATCACAAACATATAATCTAAACATTTTGAAAATGTCTTTGACGATCAAAGCCTTCATAGTTCAAGCAACTCAATCAATTTCAAGCAAACACGTACATAACAAAGATAAGACAAATACAATAACAGTCTACGATACAACTAATCCTGCAACGGAGTCCCAATTACTACAATACATGTACGCATAATTGGGGTGGTTTGTTGAAAAAGATAACAATAAAGGTGAGCTAGACAAGCTCAATGAGTGTTAATTAGTTTACTAAAAATTTAAACTTTTCATAACAACATAACTGAAATATTCCCATATAATAGTAAAGCTTATGGTAAAATACTTGTCATAACAATTCATACGTGCATCATAACAATTAGTACTTAAATAACATTTCGTAAAACACAATTTCAATATTTCTTAAATACTATTTCGAAAGGCTTTTTTAAAATTAAACTCATCATATACAAGTTTCCATTTTCTATTTTCCTTTTTCTTTAACCAATAAATAGTGGTGACGATAACTTTTCTGAAAACTTTTATATTGAAAATAAGTCAACCACTAAAATTGGTACCATACGGTACCTCTCAAATTACTTCTAAAAATAAATAGTGGTGGCATTATTAACGTAGCCTATCACTAGTTTCTTTACAATACAATACACTAGACCTAAAGTCACAGTGACAGCTCTGCATTGCTTACCTACAACCGATTAACCACTAGTTATAGAATTAGTTCTACATCGCTTACCTGCAACAAGTTAACCGCTATAGACGAATAATTACGGAGCTAATTCTGCATCGTTTACTCGTAATCAGTCATGGAACTAGTTCTATATCGCTTACTCGTGACTAGTTAACTACTATTTACGGAGTTGGTTATACATCGCTTTCTTATAATAGGTTAATTGCCATAAATATAGCAGTATAATAACATGTATAAAGCCTGATGGTATACCATAGGCAAAAAACAACTCTTACATTTACGACTCATATTATTTTTTAAATTAAGTACAGGAGGATTCATAATTGAATTACTTCAATGTAACTCCCATTCATATAAAATTTAACTTTCAAATTAAAACCCATGTATTGCCAAAGCATACACTTATGCTAACAATATTCACTTGTAAAATATTATTTTCTTAAAACTCAATATAAATATTCATTTAATGATCAAATAAAAGCCATTAGCATAAACTCAATTTAAATTACACTCACAACTTATTAGTCTCCATAAATTGAAATCATTTGCATAAAATCAATTTAAAGAACTTCTAAAGTAACTTAAATACCATATTTTACCCATTCTAACTTATTAATTTCTTCAAATCACAAGCTCACCCAATTTAATTCACCATATCACAAATCATGCATAATGAGTCATGGTTATGACCTATGTCCATAATATATATCTCTACTTGTTTCTTAATTTTCTTATGTCAAATGTTTAAATTAGGTTTTGAAGTCTTCTATAAATTTATTCCCTTATATCTCTAGTTTCCATAACATTAAAAACATGCAATTGCAACTTTTAAATCATGAAACATGTACCAAATATCACAAACTGTTTCAACACAGGGATAATATTAGGTTACCATAATCAATTTCAATTTTCAATATCATTTAGCTAGAATTAGTCTAGGTATATTCTATAGATTTTGGGTTATATGTCTTAGGTTTCAACTCCAATTGGAATCACCCAATTTGGACGTTTGTAGGCTGAGTTATGTTCAAAACAATAGGCCTAGTTCAAGTGAATCAAAAACCAAAGACAAAATTTCACTAAACATAACTCTTTTTCTTGTCATATTCAACCCTTAAATACTTCCAAACTTATTATCTACTCCATGGTAAGTCAAAAATCATCATTTATCTTACATAAATTGATCCCACTCAAAAGCCCCAAAATTAGAAATTTAGGTTAGGAAAACTTACCAATTTATTGTCCATTCTCTTGAGAATTTGATGAGTACCTCCACTTGATCAAGATCTCTCCAACTTATTCTCCAAAACCATGAAAAATGGTAGCTACACTCTGTTAGACCCCATTTTTGAGCCCAACTATCTGGAAACATAAGACATGAGCGTATTTCCCTATTGGGTTGTTTCAATGAACTCTCATTAGCCATCATCATTTCATCTTCATTCTCATATCATCCAAAAAATTTCTTATTTGATCAATATAGATCAAGATCTTATTAAAAAGCCAAAGTATGTTCATAATTAAGTCATGCTCCTCCAATCAATTCTCTCACTTTCTTGCCATCAATATTTTTCAAATCAACACCAAAGGCTACCAATTTTTATGGAGAGATAGAAAAAATGTTAGGACTCTATTGGAGGTTAAATGATGAAGTTATGGCCAAAAGAATCAAACATGATTATGTCCTCAATCATATTGTACCTATTTTGTGACAATTGAGATAACTTTCATTAGAGTTATCAGATTGAGGTCGTTTTAGGACAATTTAAAAGCGAATTTCTATATCTACAACTTTTGTGAAGACTTCTAAGAGAGATTTTTCCATATCAAGGGACAAATTTGCGAATTTTTGAAAGTGTATAGTGTATGTCTGTTAAACGTACATACACCTTTACCTAACGGACATACTTTTAGACCCGTGAAGGTCTGTTTAACAGACCTAATGTCAATTTAACAAACATGGACTAGTCTGGGGACATTTTCAAACTTGAGAAGGTCCATTTAACGGACCTAAAGTCTATCTAACGGACGTAGGTGAAACATAAGCCCTTCTAAAGCATTCCTAATGTTTCCTACATCCATTCTAACATCACATTCACTCATAATCTTCCCAAATTCAACTCTTCTAGTGCAATATCACTTCATATCAATTCAACCACCAAGTTTATTTCACTAAACTCTTAAATCTCAAAGCAATTGATTCTTCACGTACTACTAATTCTCATCATTCATACATTCCTATCCCTTTTTCATAACATATCTCTCAACTCCGATATCCAAAGATTTCATACTCTATATCATTTGAAAGCCAAGAGGATAAACTACAACTTTGTCTAAATCAGCCTAAATTAATACAGCTTTTCTCTTAATGCTAGAACACCAATTTTTTCACCCCTATGAAATGTTTGAAAATGTAACGTGAAAATTTGAAAAGTTAGGAGGTAAATATAAATATATTTCAGTAACATCAAAAGATAAGAGTTTTACAAAGCTTTAATGGGCATTTCAAGCCACAATACATTATGTCTCAAAATACCAGAATACAAAAGATATATGAATGAGTAAAACATGAAATGGGGCTAAAGCCTTGGGTTTACATAATCATTCTCAAAATACAAAAGTATGAAAATTCGGTGTGATGCCATGACTCTTTACTACTCGATCTCTTGCTCATCACCTGAATATAGGAAGGAGAATGGGGGTGAGCTTAAAAGCTCGTGGGTAACCAGTTTATAATCGGAAATAAGTAAAACCATTAAATTGCTCAATGTCATAATCACTTTGCATCAAAATCCATAAAACAAGTAGTTCCAAAATTCTCACATTATCGAACAATTCATAAGCAACATAATTCATGCATTCATCAAACTTGTCAATACATTCTAAACACTTACTCATATCATAAATGGTTTGGGTAGGTCTGTAAATAGAACATACTAACACATTCCCACATAATGATCTTAACAGAATGTACTATCACAATTTCACATAAATAGTTTTGTGTAGTCGTAAACATGAGGGAGTCCATGAAGGAGCTCCTTGCCACTAGCAGGCAGGCGGGAGAAACCTTTAATAAAGTCAAAGTGCACTTGACATAACAGAATGGACTACCCCAAACCCACATAATCATCATTTGACAACTTGTAGTGTTACCTATAATGGCACATTTTTTAAACATGATATCATAAACACACATCTTTTCAAAAACCATTTTCACATTCTTTCCCTAAATTATCAACACAATTCATATACCAAACATATAGTAACTTCTCAAAGCGTTTTAAAGAGCAATAAATTCACTTTTATAAAGTAGTTGACAACATTAAATCCCATTTATTTGAAAGCGACATTAATGGCTTGTTTACTTAATTATAAACCTGAAACCCACCTTGAACTTCTTACTTAAAATTTTGCTTAAAAATGTCTCTCCTCTAACTCCTTTTGCCCTTCTTGATTTCCTTCAACAATAGCAAAAATCCCATTCAATAGGAATTCAAATTGACAATGTAAAGAACACACATTCACTAAAATTAATCCTAGAATACTTAAACCCATACATTTCCTAAGCCTCATGAAATAAAACCCTTCCAAAAATTGAAAAGATCAAATTCTCTTACCTTAACTCTTCTCCAAGTGAAAAGATGTTTAGTTCAAATGAAAGCTCTTCTCTTCCTCTTTCTTTTTCTCTTCTTGAATAACTTCAAATTCCCTCTTGAAAACTAAGAATGATGAAACCCTAACTCAAAATTCTTTTGTCTCAAAAACTGAAACCTCTCTTCTTTCTCTCTTTTCACTCACGTTTTTCTTCTTCATTTAAAATCAAGAGTACATTTCTTCTTCTAATAATATCCTTAATGAGTATACAAGTCCACTTTGCCCTTTCCTTTATGCCTTATGTCTTTTAACTTTTAGTGACTTGCCAAAAATATCCTTTATGCATTCTTACTACTTAATTCTAATATTTCTATTCAAAATTCTAATTTCTATTTATGCTCAATAAATCAATGACTAAATTCTAAGAAATAAACTAATAATAAAAAAATAAATCCATAAAAATAATAAATAAATAAATAATTTAGGGTCCAATAAAAATGATACTCATTATACCCTAAATAGTGTGTAAAAGATGTAACAAACATAATGGTATAGCTTGTTTAGATCTTTTATGAAATGTTAATGTCAAAATCACACCTTTGACTAATATTTTTTGAAATATCATTTTTAGGAACATTTCAGCATCTAGTAGGTCTAAGTTGCCTAGTTATGATATCCTATAAGTTACATTGATGATTTATAGACAATAAATTTCGAAAATTTTAACTCTGTTAAGATTTAAGTTAATACTAATACCATTTTGAAAATTTAAAGGTGTAATATGATACTATAGATAACGATAAGGAACAAGTTAGATTTTTTAGAAAATGTTAAGAGGTAATTTGTTGCTTTTTTCTTAATGTCGAGGAAGGAAAAATAAAACTTAGGGTTAAAAATGATAAATTTTGCTTCTCAATATTGGATGACAATACTTAGTTTTTAGTTAATGATTTCTAATGCGAAGATAATGTTTTAAATCTTTTGTTGAAAGAAACCATGTATTAAGTAACGGGGCTAAGGAAAGGAAGATAAGGAACAATGTCATGGAAAGAGAAAAAGTGAGATGAGAATCCATGCCTAAGTAATTTAAGTTCATTTTTCATTTTAAGAGTTTAAGATTTTAAAGTTTTTATTTATTTTATTATTTTCCTTGTTACTTAAACGTGAATTCTAGTTGTCTATCACACTTTTCTTATACAGTAGGAAATGAAAAGGCTTAAAGAAGTTTCTTTTCGTCATCTTTTCATCCCTTTTTTTATTGTATTATCCTTTTTAACTAATTCTTATATTTGGTACATTGAGAATAGTATACATCTTGGGGGTGAGCCTATCGATTGATCCTTTGTGACCATAATGTGATAGGTGTAAGTCACGGAAGCAACCTCTTTATAAAAATACAAAAGGAAGATTACGTACATTATGACCCTCCTTAGACCCTACAAAGTGGGGAGCCTTGTGCATTGGGCATGTTGAAGTGTGGGAGGGGATAGTTTTAATTTTTTAGCCTTATCTCACCTTGGTAAATTAAAATGTAGGTATCAATTATAGAAAATTTAATAATGAAAGAAGAGAAATTAAGATAATCCATTACAAGTTCGATTTTTTCTGTGACTCAATTTGTTTAGGTAAATAGATATAAACACTAAAAGTTAACTTAATTTTAATTTGATCCAATGTTTTTAAAATGGATGCTTAATTTGCATAATGAAACTTTTTGCATAATTTTGACATAAATTGAGCTAGATGGTGATTCTTATCAAACACTACAAGAAAAGGACCCTTTACGCGTCGTTTTTTAAACGTAGCAGACTCCATTTAACCGTCGTAGAAACCCATGAACGACGTCTATTTAAACGTCATAAAAAACGTCGTAGAAGGTGGGGTAGGCAATAGGGATCTGCGACGTCTGTTGCTAAACGTCATGGAAGGCATCGATATTCTGCGACATTTTTGTAGACGTCAAGAAAGGTGTGGGTATTTTGCGACGTTTGGAGTAAACATCATGGATTGATTAGGTTTAACGACGTGCAAAGGACGTCACAGAAGATCCACATTCTGCGACATGTATGAAGACGTCAAGAAATGTATCGTTATTTTACGACGTTGGAAGTAAACGTCACTGATTGTTTGATTTTAATGACATTTACTGGACGTCGCAGAAAAGGTACTTTCTGCGACGTCTTGTTGAGAAGACATCGTGGATTGTCAAATAATTAATAAATGTTATTTAACCGAAAAAATGATTTAAAATATATTTGCAAAATTTTTTAATAATGATT
>JAOQMP010091615.1:0-16337 GCA_027563575.1 Erythroxylum pedicellare
ATTCCTCTTCTTTTCTTCTTCTTTCCTTCCCTTTCTCTCTTCTTCCACGATCTCTCTCTCATTTCTCTCTTCAATTTCGTTATTCTCTTCTTTTATCTTCAAGTCACATTTTTGCTTCTCCTTCTTAAGCAAGACACCACTTCTTATTCCCATTTTGCCCTTAATGATTGTGCAATGACCACTTTGCCCTTCCTTTGATGCCTTATAACCTTAATGCTTAAGTGTTCTTCCTAAAATGCCCTCATACATATATACTCTTACAAGACTACTTTATTTCAATTGAACCATATGATAAAATCCCACTAACATTTACATACTACTAGCTCCAAAAATAATCCATCAAAACCTCATAATTAGCTAGTCTTTCCATATTTACCCTTCTTTTGTCTTTATAACTAATACCTTCCTTTTAAAAAAATGTTTGTCATTGTCTTAATTTTTTAATGATAAAAAAATCATTCAATTTGGTTCAATAATCTGAAAGTTATACCTCAAACATTTCTTAACTGTTCTTACACTGAAATAGAATTCTGTGCTCAACTTCCATCCAAATTTGATATTCTTAGAGACTGAATTAAAACTCGATTTCATCAAATAATTGTAGTTCTATCTCTCTAGTTTAATCCAAATCAAAAATCATCTCATTTGGATGACTAGAGAAAAAGCTATGGCTAAAACATCGAAGCATACTCAGTGGATATGTTTCAACTACATTTTCCAGCTTTTAACTTCGAACATTTCACATACAATATTTCTTACTTCCAAGAAATGTTTGGGGTTTAACATTGACCTTCTGCTTTGTCTTATGTTGACCATCTGCTTATTCTTAGTTTGACCTTCTACTTCTTTTTATATTGAACTAGAACATCTTCTGGTCCAAAGTTAACCCTCTAAACGCCATAATTTTTCTTCAAGGTCTTTATAAAAGTCGTAGATCTTGAAGCCCTCTTTCAAACCATCTAAAGAAAAACTTAATCTAATATCTCTAGGGAAAGTTATGACAATTTTCCCAATTCATCTGACCCCTCATTTGGTTTCGTCTGACCGTGTGGTCCACTTTTGACTCTATAAAAGATAGAATTTGTCTTTGAGTTTTTCATGAAAGTTTTAGATCATGAATTTCTCTTTCAAACCATATATAGAACACCCTAATATTATATCTCTAGGGAAATTTATGACAATTTTCCCAATTCATCTAATTCCTCATTTGGTTTCATCTAACCCTATCATCTGGTCCACTTTTGACTCTATAGATGATAGAATTTGTCTTCAAGGTCTTTATGAAATTGTATATCTTGAAGTACTCTTTCAAACCATCTAAAGAACACTTTAATATGATATCTCTAGGGAAAGTTATGTCAATTTTTCCAATTCATCTGACCCCTTATCTGGATTTGTCTGACCCTATTTTTTTGTCCACTTTTGACTCTTTAGATGATAGAATTTGTCTTTGAGGTCTTCATGAAAGTTGTAGATATTGAAGTCCTATTTCAAACCATCCAATGAAAACCTTAATCTGATATCTCTAGGGAATGTTATAACAATTTTCCCAATTCATCTAACCCCTCGTCTAGTTTCGTCTGACCTTATTATCTGGTCCACTTTTGACTCTTTAGAAGATAGAGTTTATCTTCTAGGTATTCATGAAATTTGTAAATCTTTAAGTCCTCTTTCAAATCATATAAATAACACCTTAATCCTATATCTCTAGGGAACGTTATGACAATTTTCCCAATTCATCTGACCCCTCGTCTAGTTTCATCTGACTCTATTATCTGGTCCATTTTTGACTCTGCAGACGATAGAATTTGTCTTCGAGGTCTTAACAAAAGTTGTAGATCTTGAAGTCCTCTTTTAAACTACAAAGAACACCTTAATCTGATATCCATTGCAAAAGTTATAACAAATGTACCGAAATAGGTTTAGTATGGTTGAGGGCAAGCACTGATTCAGTTAATGACTCCGAACGAATGCTGGGCTCCAAAAGCAGAGTCCAGTAGAATCACCTTAATTACCTTAATCATTAATGCCTATTTCATTATACTTGTTTCTTAAAAAGGTAAATAAAAATGAAACTAATTTACTTCAATCAACTAAAGCTCAACATAATCCCTCTTATATGTAAATCATATATTTTCCTTAATTGATGACTAGTAAGCATAAAAATAAATAAATAACATGTAAGTGGTGGAGATGAAGGAAGAAAAATGAAGCTAGAGGAAACTTCTCTTAGCACTTTATTAATGTTACTTACTATAAATCCTCGAGAATCATCAAAGAAATTGAATACTTTCACTAAAAACAAACAAACAATAAAATAACAACATATAAAACAAAAAAGATATAATAAATAAACATAAAAATTTTAAAATTAAATTAAATGATTTTTTTCCTCCTAATTAATAAGTGCTTTTTTTAAAAAAAACTAGATTCTATCACTAAGGAGGTAGGGAAAAGGACTTATAGCCTTTAGCTTCCAAAACTTTGTAGGTTGAATGTGAAGGTCTTATTCCTTTGATAATTGAGATATCTTCTCCTTACGACTTCTCACAATCCCGTCACACTTGGTCATCTTTCTTGACAATTTCTTATAAAGAATCATATATATTAACATCTTTTTGTTCAATAGGATAGTTGAAGTCATCATAAAAAAGGAACAACTTATCTCTTTTGATATTTTAAGCTTCTCATCATTATTCTTCTCTTCTTCTTCCTTAATAGCATCTTCATCTCTCTTATCTTCCTCTTTATTATCATTTATTAACCCCTTGCCATTTCTCATCGTGAATGTTATCAAATAGTCATTAGGATTCCCATCTATCATGCTTGGTAAAGAATCATGATCCTTAATAAAACTGGCTATCTTCTCAATTAATAACTTGAAGTTTCTTTTTAAAGTCACTAATTGAGCATCCCTTAATTTTAATATATCAGCAATTTTAGAGGTTGCATTGGTAATCCTTTCAACTGATAATTCCATATATTTATTAACATTAATGACTTACTATTGAAATTTATTATCAAATTGCTTTCTTGTTACTATTACTGATATCCTAATAGAGGCAGCCTTTGAATTTCGTATTTATCCCATGAAAAATTTAGATGATTTCTCCATTCTGAAATGTACATGCCATTTTAAGGATGTTTTTGAGGTTATTGGTTGTTCTTCCAATAATAAACTTGTTCAATTTTCCTATAAAAGTGATTCCTAACCTGATATCATTGTTGTTATGTTCTTCATGTAACTAACATCATATTGTCTGGTGCTAGTCTTACTATTCCATATAAGTTATCCATTGTTATCTTTGTGAAAACCCTATATAAGCTATCAATATGGTGATAGCATCCATGTTCTATAAATCTGCTAGGTTGATGGCCTTTCCCCTACTTAACTGCCACCAATAGTTGTATCATCTCCTCAGTTAGCTTTAGAGAGACATTTCAAGTTTTAAATTTAAGGCTCCCTTAACTATTGCTTCAACTATTTGATTTATTACTTAGTCTAGGTCATGTTAGAATGTTTGAACTTACAACCAAATAGGTACCCTGTGATGTGTATACCTCCTCAGTAGATCCTCATATCATTCTTATATCTTATAGAGTAACTCATATTCATATTGCTAATAGGAAGAGATGTCATTTCTCATCCTTGCATAGTTTGGTTTTATGCTATCTTTCTATTTTAACATGTTAGCTAAACTTGAAAGGAAAATAGCATCTTGTTGATCAACCAATATCTCTATCACGATAAAAACCCTTAATAATGCATTAGGATATATGAATTTTCATAAAAGATTTGACCTTAACAATAGAAGATTGACACAGGCATATCATTAACGCACCATTTAACTCTTAATATCAACCCCATGATCCATTTACATATAAGTTCTCTCGAATTGTCTACATATAAATTATAATCTAATTAAACCGCTAGTTTAAGAAGAATCAAAGATATTTCTCAAAAATAAAATCCTTCATAAATAATTGAATCAATTTAATAAAAAGGCAACAATATGGTTCTTCTTATCTAGATATATGAAAAAATTAGCCACAGGTCATCTTTAAACCAACAAACATGAAAAAAAAATCAAAAGAGGAAAGTTTCAAAATTGATCTCAACATTCCAACATGATTTTCTCTGTTTAGATGATTTTGTTCCTATTCTTCCTTGCAAACAATTTCTAACTGTATCTCTAGTATGTTTATCTCCTTTGGTAGTTAAACCCTAGATCTAAAATAAAAAAGAATGAAAAATATCTTTAATATAGGGTTTTTTATAATTTTAAATGTTAATTTTTAGCAATAAAAATAGGTTGAGACATGGTTATGTCATATGCTATGCAATTCCTTATTTTTGATTTAAGATTTCTATGAGCCTTAATAAGCACACGATCTTGGCAGCATTCTTTACTATTTCTATCTACAGATGGACATAAGCACCGACCTGTTCTTATTTTTGATTGTCGTTTCCTTTATTTTTTTCATATTTATATAACAAAACCTCTTCCCCACTCGTATACAAAACTATGTCTTCAAGATTATGTTTATAAGAAGAACATAAGTTCGTACAGGATATTGTTCTAGTCCGTATTATAACTAAGGTTGATGTCTTTTCTTGATTTTACTTGTAAATCTCTTCAATTCTTAACCAAACCCACCCTTAAAGAAACATCTTCTTAATTACTTAGAAAAAATGGCATAAAATGATTAAACCAAGATAATTTAGACATAACAAAAAAAACTAGTAAAATATGTGCCTTTTTTCACACATCATTTCTTAAAGATAGTAAAACATGTTGGGCTTTTAAATTCTTTTTTCATATGTGTAGTTGTCATATTTCTTTTAATAAGCTTACAATTTAGTGTTAAGATATTCCAATTTTAATTTATTCTTTTTATATATTGATTTTATTTACGTGCTTTATCTTTAAATCAAAATAAATTTAAGCCAACAAAGGTTAGGTCTACCCATCTAAATTATTTGAATTCTATTTAATAAAGGTAAATTTATAATTCAAAGCCCAAATTTTTTTTGTAATCTAATACCAATTTTCATTGAAGATATATGTCTATTTAAAATCACTGTATTCTAGCTTTCTTTTTAAATCCAATTAAATTCCTTTTTAGTTTGGAGTTGTTGATGTATGTAAAATGTACATATGTTTTACCAAGTGTTTTTCTATGTTTTCCATACAAATTATCTCAGTTTGATCATTTATGTTATATTTTTAGGTCATTGAGAAGATGTTTCCCCTGGATGAAATTTGTTAAGAGTTGGAGAGTTTTGTAGAGAAAACCAAAAGAAACCTTAATTGTGGTGAAAATATGGTCTGAAAAATACATTTATGCCAACTTATGTTCTCATAAACTTAATATTGAAAAATTTTTCCAATTAAATAGGTGGATGGAAGTCATGTCACAAAAAGTTAAAGAAACAAAGAGAAAGTTAGCTATAGACACGTGTGTTTATACCTATGTCTTTTCTTAGAAATTAGAGTTGAGAAATAATAAGAAACATGATTAGAATCACAGAAAAGTGAGTGCCATACCCATTTGTGGAATATATACAATGAAGAAAATGTTTAGAGAGATAAGTGTCTATGCTTGTCTAAGTCCTATATAAGAAGCAAATAATAACTCAGTTTGGGAGACGATTATGCCTTAGCTTACTGAAATTCCTTATAAATATATGTAGAAAACATATAAGAAATATACTTTTGATTTTTTTTTTCATTTTCAGAATTATGGTTTACTATTGGGGAGAAAAAACCCTACAACGATATAGAGAAGCCATTTTTAAGGAAGGAGAATATTGGAATTTATCCTAATTTATTAGATCACATAAAATGACAAGATAAATTTTAGAACTCTTTTTACATTTTATTTTTAATTTTAGTTATTTTGGTTTAAAAATTATGGAGGCTAAATTTTTCATATGTATAAATAAAGGAACTATAGTTATTGTCTTTGTTATAGATTGATTCAATTATTTATAAAACGAGTTTTATTTATGAGAAATATCTTTTATTTTTAAGACCAATTTGATTAATGTTATCAATTAGATTATATCACAGTTTTCATGTGGAAGATAGAGAGAACTTGTATATGAGGATGTCATGGTATTGATGTTAAGAGTTATATGGAAAACTGGAGATATGCTTAAATAAATTCCCTAGTATTAGGGTCAAAAAATTTTATAAACTTTCACATAGCTTAATGGGATTTTTAAAGTTTTAATCGAATAGAGATAAATAGGTAGTTATAACTTAAAAAAGAAAATTTTCATAAGTTAGGAAATTTTTTTGGTCCAATTAATAAAACCTTCTCGATAAATTGAATTATACATACAAAGATAATACTAGGGGGATTCATATCTTTATGTCTATTCAATTATAGTTTCTTTTCTTGATTAATCAATTTTGATTATTTGATAGATGTTTTTATATTTACTTTTGTTTTATGTTCAATTTAATCAATCAAAATCCAATCCTTTTCATTTAATTAGCTAGGTAATAGTAGGAGAGTTTACTAAATATTTTCATTACTTCTTAGTGAGATCGACACTCTATTTACCACTATATTACCACAAATGATAGGTTCACTTACTTTAGGTTATGAATAATATTATCAGGATTGAGGAATTTTTAACTATAACATAAATCACATTGATATTTTGGCATCCTTTCAGGAAAATGAATTATTATTTAGGAGATTTGATAATTATTACTCTAATTGTTCTACTTCTTTGTGTTTATTTACATTCTTTGTTTAATTTTAATTATTTTGTTTTCTTCACTTACTTTCTTTGATTTAATATATGATCCTTTTGCATGAAAGGAGTAGAAAATTTGAACTCTTTAAAGAAGTTCTAGGGATTCAAAAGACTCTTCGTTACACATGAAGAGAAAAGAATACAATAGAAGTCCAAAACATACAACTAGATGCAATGGAGGAGTACAAAACTATCCTAAAGTACATGAAACCTTCATTTGAGGGGATACAATCTAGTATTACTAAACCAATAATCAATGCTAACTACTTTGAAATCAAATCAAATATCATCTAAATATTACAACAATATATGCAATTTAACATATTTTCCTCGGAAGATCTCAATGCACATTTCATCAACACTTTCGAAGAAATGTGATATATTCAATATCAATGTAATAACTAATGATGCAATTAGGATGAGAATATTCCCACTCGTTAAGGGATCAAGTGAAATAGCGATTGAAGTCACTGCATATGACCTTAATCATAATATAGGAAAACCTAGTGGAGAAGTTCCTAGTAAAATAATTTTCACAGATAAAGATGTTCAAGTTGATGCACATCTCTACCAACCTACAATTCAAAGATAAATATCTTTATGAAGTGTGAGAGAGATATAATGATTTATTGAGCAAATATACATATTATAAGCTACTTGTATAGATACATGCTCAAACTTTCTACAATGGTTTGACCTATAAAACAAAGAAAACGATTAATGCAATAACTAGTGGAACATTAAACAAGAAAACTGTGAAACTCACCATAGAGCTTAATAAAGAAATGTTCATTAACAACTACCAATAATAGTAAAAAAGGACATGAATAAACAAGTAATCAGGTATACATAATGTGAAAGGGCCCATCCTAAAGTTCCCCTTCTGGAACTCAAGTGGAGGCCTCTTGGCGACCCCACGGTAGCCCTCCAATCAATAACTGACTCGATCGAAGGGTACCCACAAAGTTTGGTACTTCTGTCACCTGCAACCAAATTCAAAAGAAATCACTTTCATTAAAACAATTTAATGTAGTAGCGGTAAGCGGATATCGTTCCCACGGCGAATCTTTGTGGTAATGAAATTATGAGTTCAAACGGCACAAATAACGAAAATAAAAGGGGGTTTGGTCACGGCAATATCAGAAAATTATAAGAAAAATCACAAATCGGAAGTAGCAATTAAATCTAAAAAATCAATGAGAAAATACCTTAGTTTCGGGTCATTGATGTTATCATGCTATCATGGATCCTTGATATAAAAATGCAATCATTAATAAACATTCATTGAGGGAAATATCTCTTAAGTGTAATGACTAGGAACATGTATCCTAGCATTCTTATTAAACAATAACCTAGGTATGATCGCAGGTATAATCGAATAATAGCATTAAGAATCAAGAACCAATGAGCAAGCGAAATACATGTACGACATGTAATCAATCAAGAGAATATCTTCTTAGAATTTCTGACTCTAATGTAGAGAAGTTAATCCTAATTGCTACTTGCGATTACCAAAACTGAATGTCATATTTCGTTAATCTAGCGATTGAACCAATTAATATCTAGTTGCGCACCTAGAAACCCACAAATTCAATTAGAAAGAATAAATCCGAAGATATCCAATGTTTATTAACAATATAAAAAAACTATTCAAATCATCTCACCATAATAATAGATAACATGGATCTCCTCAACCAAGACAAAAGACTTAGCTACTCATAAGTTAATTGAAAACAAAAGTAATAACAAGGTAATAAGTCTTCATCCCTGGTTCTTTACCGGAAAAATACAAGAAAACTAATTGAAAGTGTGCAGAAATCATAAAAGACAGAAGGGGAAAACGGCAGCAGCCCACAACCTTCGAAAGCCTAATCTAAAACCTAATATATATATGCGTCAATCACTAACTCTCCTTCTTGATGCTTATCTCTTCGTTATCTTCTCTTGATTCTCTCCAGATAAGGCACTCTTCTATTTTCGGTAAGTAACTCCCTTAAAAGATGGCCAGATAATCTTTAAAAATTGTGTTTAGTTTGAATTTGACTTCTAAAATTTTATCTACAGATTTATTCCATCTTTAGGCGTGCCCATGCTTAGTCACTGAATTGCTGTCAAGTTGGGAATTTTGGATTTTTCTTCATTCTTTTGCATCTTTTTTATTTCATTTTGTCTCTAAGGTGTTAAAAACAATCTGTAAACAATTATAAGGTAATTCCATTAATTTCGGATAATAATCTCAACACATTAACGATAATTAAGTCCAAAATAAATGCAATTTAATGACTTAACAAATTCCCCCACACTGAACCTTTGCATGGCCTCGAGCAAACATGTCAAACCACTACACTTAGTCAATTCATCCTTCAAAAGATCAAGTGCACACAATCCATTAACTTAGGCCAGTAAGACTTATATTGCAACACATATCATAATCGCTTTTCACCAATGCAAATAAACAAAGTCAAAATAAAGCATCTTTGTTCAAAAGCAAACATGAAATCAAAATGAATTCTTCTCAGGGATTTTGCTCTTTCACTTAAGTGCTTGCGGGTAAAGTATTTCTCTCAATCTCACTCTATCATGTTGCACTACCATAGCCTTGCAGTTTTACCAATTATCATTCATTCAAATCACATGAGCTAATAGATTATAAGGACTTTATTCGGGGTTGTAATGGGACTAGGTTCACAGGTGAGGTAAAAATGGCAAAAGGTTAATCACAAGCATTCACAAAGTATCAAGTAAAAGAGACATGCAAATTAAAATTCTGAGATAAACATGAATATACAACTACTTATTACTAACTAGTACCACTATACTTTTTCTTTTTCTTCTATTTCTGTTTTTTTCCTTTTTCCCTTTTCTTTTCTTTTTCTTTTTTTCTTTTCCTTTTTCCTTTTTTTTCTCGAATACACTAAGAACAAGGGAAACAATAAAAATAAGAGAAAATAACAACACATGAGAAAAAGTACCTATAAAAATATCTTAGAACACAATAAAACACAAAAGTCCCAAATTACTCAATGCTTCATTCAAGGCTAATAGGGTTTTTGGTTTTAATGTGAGGTGATTAATTGAAAAACAAGGTTAAAGGCTCAAACGTGTTTGCAAAAGGAAAATAACTAGGTGGGTCAATTTTAAGCTAAGGGTGTAAAAACAAAAAAGGCCTAAATCACTTCTATATCCCATGTGATCAAATAAATTCAAACCGATTCCATGCAAGTTCTGAAGACAATATGAATAGAGGAGCATCACATAATTCAAAGAAATAACATGACATAAAGATGATGTCATTTAGGCTCAAACTTCGCTTACAGGTTTAATTCAAGAATTCAACTTAATTTCACAATTTACCTCCTCACTCACACGTCAAAATTTTGACTGAGCCTATAAGATCAGTTATTGCAATCACTTAACATGCTTCACCTTAAAAACTCACTTAGCCCAATTTAATTTCATGTATATACCCAATCTCATCCGCACTAATATGACCAAGCTTCATGGCTTACTATACAACAATCATGCAAAAATCAACAAAAATTACACAACAACTGAAAAATAGTCACACACCAAACTCCAATTCTTTCTCCCACACCTAAACCAACATTGCCCTCAATGTTAAAGAAGCATAAAAATAAAATAAAAAGTCAACGAAAGCTTCTCTATTGTGGAAGTGCCGAATCAAGGAGTTAAAGAATGTGGTTGTTGAAATCCTTCATGCTCCCAGTAAGCCTTCAAAGACGTGATTGGAGTAGCCAACCTTCATGACTTACATGTTTCTCCTTGGCATTGTGTTGTTTCTGTAAAGACCACCTGCAATTTCACAAAATTCAAACACAAAAACAAAAGTGAGGGTTAATGGGTGAGTGGCTAATGAAAGATAAAAGTTGCATGTATTCTTGGTAAGAAGACGAAATTGATTAGCCAAAGTGGGTGTGTGTAGAGTATCGGCCTGGAAAGTGAGGAGGAGAGAAGGAATATGGGCAAAATAAAAAGAAGGCCAAAATTAGAGAGGGAAAGGAGGGAGTGGGGATAAAGCCAAAAATTTTCGTTTTTTATATATTTTTATTTTTATTTTCATTTGTTGATAATTAAAATGAAAAGATGAAAATTAAAATTGAAAAATCAAAAATATTAAATTAAATTCCTAATTAAACTGAATTAAGCTTAAAAATGAAAATAAAAGAAAATTGCTAAAAAACACATAAAAGAAAGGATACGAATGGGGTGCCTCCTATTAAGGGCTTGTCAGAGGTCATAAGCTTGACCCTTGGCATATGTACATCGTCCATTATTGAATGGATGGTTGAGTCCAATAGGAAACATGTTCAAACTCCGTGAGGGGCCTGGAACAACTTCCTTTGAATGCGGCTCCTTGTCAGCACGATGCTCCATGACTTCTGATGAGTGGAACTTCATCGCTTCACCGTCATACTCTAATGTCCACTCGTCTTTTTGGGCATCGCCCTTCTCACAACAGGATGGTCTCTGTAAAAGTAACGCCAATGGTTGTGGAGACTCGACATCCTGCTTGTCACCTTCGGTCTTCAGCTCGCTTGCCCACAACTCTCCTAAAAACTGCACTTCTTGCGACTCTTCCTGTTCTTCTTCTTCTTGTGCCTGTAAATAACTAGGAAAAGGAAACAAAATTTGGTTAGCGATAACATGAACTGCCTCACTTACCTTAGGAGGTTGCACATCCTCCATCCTTTCTCGAACTATAATCTCTTCCTCTTCTAACTCTGCTTGTTCTTCCTTCTTTGCCTTGAAAAATTAACTTGGAAAAGAAAGCGGAATCACCATATTTTGCAACTTGTTTTGCGTCAATTCTGGTTGGGCTGGAAAATTTTTAAAACTTTGTGCCTCCATTCAATTAATGGCATCTGCAGTTTGACTTAGCTGATTTTCCAAATTCCTTTGTTGATTCTCCAAATTTTGGATACTTGCTTCAGTATTCCGCTGAAACGTCAAAGTATTAGCGGCAAAGTTTACAACATATCTTATAAAAAAGACTTACCTTTGGCATTTGATGTCATATTCGGATTTTGTCGAGGCACGTACGATTGTCTAAATTGTTGGAATTGAAGAGTCCTCATCTCCAAAATCATTATAATCTCCTCCAAAGACATCTCATTAGCATGTGATGGCGACGGTGGAGGTGGAGGTTCGAAGTAGGACCACTCTTCATAATAGCTCGGTAGAGAAGTGAATCTGTACTTTATATCCTGCAAAAAGGAACATGTATAAAAAGAATAACCTAAGAATGAGCAAACTTCACATATCTTAGCTTGTTGGTCATCTCTCGGTACTTGCACAGCTAAGGGTGTGAAATCCACCACTTGATGGTCAAACCTGGCAGTCGCAACAGACGAAAACTCATTATCATAATAAGGAGAATATGAATAATCAGAATTAAAAGCATACTGATAGTGAGCCATGTCGTTAAAAGATCGAAAAATCGGAAAGAGCTGTGAAACTGAAATAAACAGAAGACAAGGTAACCAAGCGCAACGAAACCAAAAACACAAACAAAAAGAAAAACATCACTAACAAAAATCGTTAAGAAATTCCCCGTCAACGACGCCAAAATTTGGTGATGCTGTCGCCTGCAACCAAATATAAAAGAAATCACTTCCGTTAAAACAAATCAATGTAGTAGCGGTAAGCGGATATCGTTCCCACGAGAAATTTTTAACAGTAGAGCTTAGCAACTAATAACGAAAATAAAAAGGGGGTTTGTCCAAACACGGCAATATCAGAAAATCAATAGAAAAATCACAATTCGAAAGTAATAATTAAATCTAAAAAACCAATGAGAAAATACCTTAGTTTCGGGTTACCGATGTTATCATGCTATTATGGATCCTCGACATAAAATTGCAATCATTAATAAACATTCATTGGGGGAAGTTTCTCTTAAGTGTAATGACTAGAAACATGTATCCTAGCATTTTTATTAAACAATAACTTAGATATGATCATAGGTAAAATTGAATAATAGCATTAAGAATCAAGAACTAATGACAAGTGATAAACATGTA
The DNA here is from genome assembly GCA_027563575.1 of Erythroxylum pedicellare. Lineage (NCBI taxonomy): Eukaryota > Viridiplantae > Streptophyta > Magnoliopsida > Malpighiales > Erythroxylaceae > Erythroxylum > Erythroxylum pedicellare. The sequence continues at coordinate 12,814 of JAOQMP010091615.1, forward strand.
CGACATGCAATCAATCAAGCGAATATCTTCTTAGAATTTCCCGACTCTAACGTAAAGAAGTTAATTCTAATTGCTACTTATGATTACCGAAACTGAACGTTATATCCCGTTAACTTAGCGATTGAACCAATTAATCTCTAGTTGCGTACCTAAAAACTAGCTAATTCAATTGAAAAGACAGATCTGAAAATATCCAATGTTCATTAACAACATGAAAAATATCCGAAGTATCTCACTATAATAACATGTAACATGGACTCCCTCAACCAAGATGATAAAATTAGCTACTCATAATTGAATTGAAAACAAAGGAAATAACAAAGTAATAAGTCTCCATACCTGGTCCTTTAATGAAAAATATGAAAAACACTAATTGAAATATGTAGAAAACGTAAAAGAACAAAACCAAAAGGTGCAGCCCCCAAAACCTACGTATCCTATTCTAAAACCTAACCTAAACCTACGATGATTCCCTCTAACCCTAATACATACATATATATACATACATATATATACATACATATATATATATATATATATGCGGCAACCATCCAAGCCTCCTATTTGATGTGAATCTCCTCATTATCTTCTCTTGATTTTGTCCAAATTAGGTGTACTTCTATTTTCGGTGGGAGACTTCTTGGAAAGAGGGAAAGAGGATCTTGAAAGATTGTGTTTTAATTGGAATCAAATTCTGGAGTTTTTGTAGGCTCTAGATTCCATCCTTATGCGTGCCCACGCTTAGTCTCTGAATTTCGGCCAAATTGGGGATTTCGGATTTCTTTCCTTCTTTTGCATCTTTTTGATCCTTTTTTCATCCCTAAGGTGTTTAAAACCATCTGTAAATAATTATAGAGCAATTCCATCAATTTCGGATAATAATTTCCACACCTTAACGAAAATTAAGTCTAAAATATATGCAATTTATATGACTTAACAATAGCTTCTATCTTTCTCGGATCCACATGCACTCCGTGCTCCGAAATCACATGTCCAAGAAACATCACTTTCTTTAGCCAAAATTCATATTTATCAAATTTGACATACAACTCGTTCTTCCGTAATGTCTCTAAAGCAACCCTTAAATGTTCCTTATGCTCCTTGCCGCTCTTAGAATAAACCAATATATCGTCAATAAAGACAATGATAAATCGGTCTAAGAAGGATTTAAAAACTCGATTCATCAAGTCCATGAAAGCTGCAGGTGCATTTGTTAATCCAAAAGGCATGACCAAGAACTCAAAGCGGCCATATCGTGTTCTAAAAGCAGTCTTTAACACATCGGACTCATTTATCCTCAACTAGTGGTAACCTGATCTCAAATCTATCTTAGAAAAGACGCTTACCCCTTGCAACTGATCAAACAAATCATTTATATGTAGGAGTGGATATTTGTTCTTGATAGTGACTTGATTGAGCTTCCGGTAGTCCACACACATCCGCAATGACCCATCTTTCTTCTTCACAAAAAGGAACAGAGCTCCCCAAGGCGAAGAGCTCGGCCTAATGTAACCTTTTTCCAACAAATCTTCCAATTGCTCTTTAAGCTCCTTCAATTCTGCCAGAGCCATTCTACAAGGTGGAATCGATATTGGCATTGTACCCGGAAGAAGTTCAATGGGAAATTCAATTTCCCTAGGTGGTGGTAGTCCTGGTAATTCCTCGGAAAAAACACCCAAGAATTCCACGACCACTGGTATCTTTTCTAACTTCCCTCTATCTGCCTTCGTGTCTACCAGATAGGCCAAATATGCTTCACATCCTTTCCTTATCAGTTTTTTTTTTGTTAGAGCCGAAACTATTCTAGTCAGACTCGATTTTCTATCCCCCATAAACACCACTTTTCTACCATTGCCAGTTTCGAACTCCATGATCTTCTGTTTACAATCCAAGTTGGCATTATACTTCTCTAAAGTGTCCATACCCAAAATCACATCTAATCCTCTCATCCTCAATGGCATTAGATCCACCACTAATTGTTCTCCTCCAATATGTATTTCATAGCCTCTATATATGTGACTAATAATAAGACATTGGCTTATTGGAGTGCTCACCATCAAAGGAGCATCCAATGGGCTCAATTCTCTTCCATTCATAGTTCTACTCAATGACACAAAAAAATGAGTAGAACCCGGATCAATCAAAACAGTAATATCTTCATCAAATAGTTTAATCATACCAGTTATGACTTCTGGAGCTGTCTCTGCATCCTATCTCGTCATAGCAAACACTTTAGCTGGTGCTTGTCCACTCGGTCTCCCTTGAGGGTTCACTTTCCTGGTAGCATCAGAACTTCTACTTCCCACTTTCGTTACTGTCTTAGGTCCCACTGTCTCGATCCTCTTTGGAGCTTGCATCTGACTTCTCTTATATCTTGGATTCTGAGGGCACTATCTGTCCATGTGCCCTTTCTCTCCATATTTGAAACAAGCTCCAATCAGCTTGCAGCATTCCACTCCATAGAACTTGCCACAATGATCGCACTTCAGTACAGAAGACTTATCCCCTTCTCTCCTTCTACTACCTCTCGCCTTTGATGCTTGAAGAGAAACAGTATAAATATTCATAGGTTTAGGCCTGGTTGCACCACTGCTCCTCTCCTCAGATTGCACAAGGAAAGCCCTGGCACTCCTCTCTAACATAGGAGCACCACCTCCCCTCTTAGATTGTTCTCTCCCCTTTCACTTCTTGTTTACGATGCTCTTTATATTTGCGATCTTCTCAACCCTCAGTGTTGCTTCAACCAATTGCTAAAAATCACTAAAATTCTACACGACCACTTTCTCTTTGATGGTTAGATGTAACCCCGATTCGAACCTACCGCACTTAGCTGCCTCACTCATCATTAATTTAGCTACATATTGGGCCAATTGTGTAAATCGACGCTCATATTCACTCACCGTCATCTCCCTTTGGGTGAGACTCAGAAACTCTCTCTGCTTCTGTTGAATGTACACCTCTGACAGGTAGTTCTTCTTATACACTACTAAGAAATCTTTCCATGCGAGCACTTGCAGTCTCATCTAACTTCCTAGGACACTCTCCCACCAATGCAGAGCATCCCTCTGAAGCAAGCTAGCAGCATACACAACCTTCTCATCATCCTCACAATCCATTTGATCCAGTATCCTCTCAGTCTTTCTCATCCAAGTCTCGGCCTCTTTAGGATTAGTGGTTCCGTAAAAGTCCACTGCTCCATACTTTATCAACATATCAAACAGTTTCCCCTTCTTAACTGGGGTCGGAGTAGAAGTCTGCAGCATCTGTCCCATAGCCTGGACAAACGCCTGAGTGAAGGCTTGGAATAATCGCGAATTTATGGTAGGCGCTTGCTCCTGCATAACAGGCAACTTCTGAGTCTGAGATCGAGAGGGCCCACTACCGTGCCCTCAGATGCCTCAGCATCTTCGGGGGTTACTGACTCATCAGTACTCTACTTTCTTAGCAGAGAGTCAGGTGCAAGCGATCCTTGCAATATTACTCGTGTCCTTCTACGAGGTGGTATTTTACTCCTTAAATAGAAA
>JAOQMP010091630.1:0-16336 GCA_027563575.1 Erythroxylum pedicellare
CAAAATTTCCTTTGCCTTTTGACAGTAATTTCTACTACCATTTATCATTTGTTTTGCCAATTGGCATTTTTCCTAGCACAAAAATTATCCCAATTCTTTTCAGAAAATTTCCCTAAAATCTCCAAAAATTCTAAATCAAAAATTCTAATCTCCAAATCAGATTTTCAATACAGACAAACATCGATTTCCAATAAATTCACATTTACAAACAATTATACCAGCAATTGTTAATGAATGCATGTACATTCATTTTTTTATGTGCAAAATTCAATATTCACATATATGTGCATTTCATGAAATGCATGAGCATGAAATGTGTTTCCTAATTTCCCGTAATCTCTCACATCTATAATTGTTTTTAGCCTTAAAATGGGTAACGGGATATTACAGTTAGAAAAGCTAAAATTTGCTAGAATTGCTGCCTAGGAGATCCATGAGCTAATGCACGACTATGCCTCATACTATGCATAACTCAAAAAACTTGAATATTTGCAATTTTTCATGGGTATGGTTGTGTTTCCCCAATTTGCTTCAAATATTCCTTTTTCTCCAATTATTTGATTCCCAGCACTCACAAACACATCAACCACCTCATAAAACATAAATTAAGATCCTATTATTGCTCTAAAACAAACAAACACTTAAAATTGTAAGCCTATACACATGATAATCATCTAATAAACACTCAAAAGTACATTTAAACATCTATCAAAATATAGTATAATCTACACCTATCACATCCCTACATTTAAACCTTTGCTTATCCTTAAGCAAAACTAAAAACACAAACTCAAATAACTAAACTTAAACACCTAAGAATATATTCATGCAACATGCAATAATGAGACAATGACATGAAACTTTATGGAATTAACTTAACCTCAAACATTAATCATTCAAAATGTGCCAACAGACTAACTTATTCCTTTCATGTTTAAGTACTTTGATTTGAATATACATATCAATTAAGATATTAACGCCTTATTCATACACCTATGGCACTTGTAAGCATGCATTTATGATTATTAATCCATTAAGAAGGCAAACTATCACCAAGTAACCTTTCATGAGAATTTTTGCTATTTTTAAAAGATCAGTATGTTTATTTATTATAACATTATATTTTTTAGATTTTATTTAACGATAACCTAGTCTTTTGATGCAAAGGCAAACACCTTGTCATAAATGTCCCCCAGTTACTCAATTAGGTCATGCTTTTTATTTAGCTTAGTTAGAGTGTCATTCTAGTGTTTTATTGCGAAAACAAACATTCTGTTACGAATGCCCCCACTTACTTAGCTATATAACAACTCCCAATTGGCTATAAGCTCTATTCTTAACCTAATTTTTTCGAAAGGGCCAGCGAAATAGTTATTTTATTTAATACCTTTTTATTTAATTTATAGCCTACCTCATTTCTTTTTTGTCCATCCCTCTCATGAAAGGGTCTTAATAATGCTAACCACTTTAATTGACTATAATTATAAATGTATCTAAAAAAAAGTCATAAAATGAAAGAATAAGTGTCATATCCTAATTAGCATACATATTCATCCCAAAGATACTTAAACTACAAAGATCCTAAGTTATCATGCCTTTATAATTTAAATGATCATGTTCAAAACTAAACTAATTCCATTTAATTCTTACTATTGACATATTCACATATTGCACGCATTATGCAATGCCAACCAAAAATATATATACAATTGTAAACTTTGCAAACAATTGATGCAAATGCAAAATTCATACACACATGATATGCAAATGCGTAAATCTCGCCATACTTGAAAAACATGTTATCCTGAATGTGAGAAGCTAAATAAGACAAACAAAAATAAATAACAAAAAAGAAAAGTTAGAGTAAGAATATTTATAGTAATTAAAGCAATGTTGGCGTGTACAATGAAATTTGGAGACAATTCATGTCATAAAATTCCAGTAATCTAATTCCTTACAGAATAGACATAAAAAATAAAGGTAGCAAAATACTGAAAAAATAAAATTAAAATAAAAAATAAAAAATAAAAAATCCTAAGTCTTGGGTTACCTCCCAAGTAGCTTAGTTAATGTCATTAGCTTGACATGCACTTCACTTTTACACTTAACCAAGGTCTATTATGAGTGGTTTACGTCCACCCTGTTACCCAATTTTAGTTTAGTAGCCTGTAAATAAGCAAAAAATTGCAAGATAATCAAATTAAATAATATAAATAAATTCACTAACGTCATTCTCCATAACAATTTGTCAATAAAATAGGAAATAACAAAACTCTGTGAATTGTCTACTGAATTTAGTAGTTTGTTCTATGAGAGGGGAAATTGCTCTCTTTCTTTCTTAGTCACCCTCGTCTCCTCTTCTTCTGTTCATGACCAGAGACTTCCTTAGTTGTTTTAACCTCTATGACCTTTATCCTCTATTCTTAGTTCTCTTCTTCTTCCTTTAAAGATTGGACTACATCAATTATCATGAATGAGAAGCCCTCTTTTAGATTCTTTAATACTTTGTTCATATTGAATTTCACTTTTTCATCACCAATTTGAAGTGTGAGGTTGTCCTCATAGACATCTACCAAAGCTATTCCAATGTTCAAAAATGGTATACTAAGAATTAGTCGTTAGTTTCGATCCTCTTCTAAGTCTAGCAAAAAGAAATCCACAAGAATGGTAAACTCGTCCACTTTTACAAGCACATCCTCCACAACACCAAACATTTTCTTTATTGAATGATCCACCAACTAAATAAAAATAGAAGTTAGCTTCACATCCCTTAGCCTCGATTTCTTGAAAATTGACAAAGGCATAAGATTAATATCCATACCTAATTCACATAAAAATTTAGAAAATTTTGAATTACCAACTGTACAGAGTATAGTAAAACTCCCTAGATCTGTCAACTGTGAGGGAATGTGGTTGGTAATTAAGCAACTGTAGCTTTTTGTCATGGAAACTGTTTGATTGTCATCCCAATTCTACTTGCTTGATAATATTTACTTGAGAAACTTCATGTATATGGGTATATTCTTCAAAGCTTCCACAAAGGGTAATGTAATTTGCAATTTCTTTAAGTTTTCCACAAACTTTGCAAATTGTACATCTAATTCATTCTTTTAAAGTCATTGTGGGAATGTTAATTTCAGTGGGTAAGGCAGAAAGGGAATATAGGTAGGGTCCTTATTCTTTTCTTCATCCTTTTTCTTCTTCTTCTGGTCCTCTACAAGGTGGGCTTTAGCTTGTTTCTCTATTAGCTCTTCTGGCTTATTCCCACTCCCAAGTAAGATAACCTTAAATCTCTCTCTTTGCATTACTTCGGTATTCTCAAAAGGCTCCCCACACTTCTTCTAAAAAATGCATTTTTCAGTTAACCCATTTAAACCTCCAAGTTGTGAATGGAAAAGGCATGATTGTTTGCTGCTTAATCAAATTTCCCTTCTAGCCTTTTCTGATCCTTTTCCATACTTGTGAGCTAGTCCATTAACTTGTCTAATTTTGAATCCTATAAAATAGCCCCGTTTTGTTGAAATCCTAGTAGGCCTCGATTTTTATTTAAGTCCCTACTTTATTAGACCAAAAGAAATTTAGGTGGTTTTACCAGTCAATATTGTACATGTTCCAATAAGGATCATTACCTCCTCGACTAATTTATGCTCCTATAAAATCGAATTGTTACACGTTGTTGTTTTCCAATAAGAAGCAATCAGCTGTGATATGGCTCTCCCATTTGCATAGGTGACATCCTTGCTGAATTGCTTTGAATGGAGAGAAAGAGCAATTCTCAGGCTATTCAATTGCTTGGTAGCGCTGTCTATCTTAGCCTACAATGTTATCAGTGAATTTGCAGCAATCATTTCTTTTAGATATTATAAGGTTGAATGTTGTCTAATTCATTCCTATATCTAAGGACAACAATTATTTGCCATCACTTCAAACAAATTGTATGTTGCATGCACTGGTGGTCATATAATTCCTTGATGAAAGGCATTAAACCCTAGCCTTATAAAGTCTGTCAGGGCTTTACTCCCCTTGATGTATTTCCTACATATCATCCTTTAAATCTCTTCTTGGCATTTAACTCTTCAGACTCCACATTCTTACCTTATTATCTCTACATTGATGTGTCTTCTACTTTCCATCCAAACTCTCTCACTCTCTCTCTCTCTTTAATTTTTAATTTCTTATGATTGGGTACCAAAATCATATGAAAGGGTAATAATTCCTTAAATTAAAGGAATTCAAATAGTCCTAATATTAAAAACCACAATAACAATGTCAAAAAACTTATTAAGTCCCCTACAATGACACCAAAAATCTTATTGAGCAAGTTGTATATCTAATAAAGCTCTTAATACCTACAAGTATGCTAATAAAAATAAATAACAAAAATTGAAATAGAATAATAAAACAAAGTAATTAAATTAAATGAGAAGTAAGCAACTAATTAATTTAGGGTTTGATTAAGGATGAAGACTTAGGATTTATTCTTTCATTATTTTGTTCCTTTAACTATTATTGATCCAATTATAAGTTGATCCTAGATTTCCTAAAGGATTGATTACTCTCTCTTAAGACCTAATCAATTAACCCTAATTGAATATGAAATTCTAAATTTTGTAACCTCTCAATTCATAAACTTTTTAATGTTTTCAATTAGATATGAAGTTATCTATTGGACAATTAATTTCTCACACAAGATCTCTCTTTGAATGATTGTTAATTTTATAATTATGTGAATTATTAAACTACCAACTCTTATTTTGGAATCTAATACGATTACTTTTAAATCACTCTCTCAATTTTTTGTCAAAGTGCGAGCATGCACAATTATCACAACACCAGAATTTGTATTAAATCAATAATAATCAATGTCGCAAAATAAATTTGGAATAAACCCTAATCTAGAAATTAGAAACTCATGAATGTAATAAACATCTTAGAAATCTAATTACACAACAATTATAATGAAAGAAACAAGGGAAAAAAGAATGAAAATTATATTTGCTCCTTAATTTGGAAAGCTGGAATTTCTTGATGTCATTCTTGCTCTCCCACTTTGATCCACTTTTGTATGATGAATACTGCCTTTTTTGTGTTTTTCTTGTTCTTAAATATTTTTTAGGCTTCTAGGGTTTTCCCATTTAATTTGGTTCCAAAAATAGCCCAAAAATGTTAAAAGACCAAAACAACTTATGTGTGGGAAAAGCTGAAATTCGTTGGAATTACTATTTGGGAGATACACGGTCTGATGCATGGCTATGCATCATACTGTGCATAACTAAAAAAACTCCAATATTCATGATTTTACATGCGCTATCAGACATAACGACCATAGACACGATTGTATATCATACAATGTATAACTCAAAATTTTCCATTATTCGCAATTTTGCACGAGCTAAAAGACATACATGGCCATAGACACAACCGTGTATCCTAACTTGCTTCAAATTTTCGTTTTTCTTCAGTTATCTAATTCACAACACTCACAAACACATCAAAAGCCTCATAAAACATAAAATTAAGATCTAATTCTTGCTATAATCCAAACAATCACTTAGAATACGTACAAACATTAATAATAACATAATTCTAAGCCTATACACATAATAATCATATAGTAAACACAAAATTATTGTTTATTTAAAATTGTTGCTATAGCATTAAGGAAGTTACGATAAAATTTTTTTCATAAATTGTTCTTTTCTTTTTCAAAATCTTAACAAACTTAAACAAAAACAAAATCTCTTTTATAGTTTAAAATTCCTAGAAAACATCAAGCACGATAAGTAAAAAGAACAAGATTACTGAACTTTATAATATTACAATTTTATCCTAAAAGGGTAAATTATTCATTTACCCTTTCTAACCTAATTCAATTGAATTTTCTTAAGTGGTAAGTGGTTGGCCATGGATGTTTAGATGTGTAGTTGCTCCCTAAAATAAAATATGATATTGTTTAAAAGATATTTTAGATTTTAGTATTCGTTATTATTTTAAATATTTTTCCTTTCTATTTTTATTTTATTTTTAAAATTCAATGAAAATGAATAAATTTGAGATTTGAAATATCAAAAAAGTTATATTTGTACGTTATCAAAACTATTGAGAAAAGACTAATAAAATAAGAAGCAACTTAAAGTGATCATCAAAATTAAAACTTTGCAACAAGTCTCATGATATTTTTATCATATAAATTAATTGTTTTTATTTTATTTTTGATTAAGCTTGACTAAAATAATGTACTTAAAATTGTTAATTAAAACTTCATTTAAACCTTTCTTACTTTAATGGCCCATATTAAATGACATTTTTCTAATAATTATACCTTATCCTTAATACTTAAGTGTTTAGTATAGCTTAAACCTAAAATAAACTTAAAGATAATCTTTTTCTTATTTATTAAGTTCATATTAAATACATTGTTTACTTGTCTAGTACTTTAAGTAACTATTTTTGCACCCTATATGTTATCTATAGCTCTTAAGGAATTATCAAAGAGTTATTGCAACATGTTTGATAAATTCATCCCCTATTGAGATTTGTTGTGGTACATAGGCAAGGTTGGGTTTTAAAGAAGCATCTATAATACTTAAGTACATAACGAGTGCTTAGCATATAGAATTTCATGTAGGATTTTGCTTTTAATGTTATTTTATACCTTACATCTAATCAATTGGTTGTAGTTTAGTGACAATTATTTAAAGGCACTCTTTATCATATATATATTTAGATGTATATGATAAATTTCATGATGTAAATATATATTACAAATGAAATTATTATGAAATCATAATTATAAGATTTATATTGCATTTATACATCATCTCTAAGATGTATATTCATTGTTCCATTGAGATTGGACATTAATAGAGAGTACAAAGACTAGCAAAAGTTATGCTTCTTTCTTAAGGAGAAGGTAGTCGATCTCATAGACTATATAATATAGAGATACTTAAACAAATGTGTGAATGCTTCTTAGAGAATAAGTTCACATAATTGACCCTATATGAGAATTCCACTTAGAACATTATTTGTATGTCTGAAAAATCTCACTGTAATGATTGTACAAGTGATCCTTTGACTTTGAGATCACCAAAGTACCTTATATAGGGATTACGATGTTTAATGCTCCTTATGACCTATTCCAGTCAAGGGTAGTTATAGTCATTAGATACAAAATGAACTATATAGAGGTAGTTAAGTGATCAATATAGGATGCATAATAATAAGTGTAGTTTATACTATGTTTTAATAGGTGTTTTATTGTGTTTTTAGTTGTTTATTAGATGATTATCATATGTATAAGCTTCAAATTATGTTAATGTGAGTGTTTGTATGTTTTCTAAGTGTTTGTTTGGTTTAGAGCAATAACTGGATCTTAATTTTATGTTTTATAAGCTGTTTGATGTGTTTATGAGTGCATGGAAATAAGAAATTAAAGAAAGGAGAAGAATTCATATCATATTTTATTACCTTAGACAAAGTTAGGTTCAATTCATTTTACCTAGTTCTTTGTAGGATTGATGCCTTTCGATATTACAAGTTACGGTTTGTATACTTATACGTATTGAGAGTTTTATTATATATAAAATTTGCCAATATGTTTTTGGCACTATTGTTAGAGAATTTTAGCATTAGGACAATTTGAATTCCTTTAATTTAATGAATTTTTATCCTTTCTTATATGATTAAGTTACCCAATCCCACGAAATAAAAAAAACAAATAAAAACGAGAAGAAATTTGGACGCAAAGTAGAGGATAAGTCAATGTAAACATCATAAGGCAAGAATGAGGAATCCGAAGATTTGAACACTAAGAAGATATAGAAAGAATGATGGTGGAGGAAATACATCACAAATAGCAAAGGACCCTTGTGTACTTTATGAGGCCAAGGTTCAATGTCTATCATTAAGGAACTACACAAACAACAGTGCAACCAACATATGATTTGTTTAAAGAGATGGAAAACAATCGTTGTTTCTAGACATAAGAATGAAGTAGGCAATAGCTAACCTTTTAGGACCCCAAAGGAATGATTGTTGCAAATTCAATGATAACATTGCAGGCTAAGATTGATAACCTCACCAAGCAATTGAACAACCTAATAGCCGCCTCCTTCTTTCCATTCAAATCAATTCGGCAAGGATATGATCTAAGCGAATGGGAGAGCCTTATCACAACTAATTGATTCCTAATGGAAAACAACAATTTTCAGCAATTCAACTTTATAGGAGCACAAGTTGGTCGGGGAGGTAATGATCCTTATTGGAACACGTACAATACTGGGTGGCAATTTCTTTTGGTCTAGTAATGCAAGGACTTAAATGGGAAATCAAGGCTTACCATGATTTTAGCAAGACGAGTCTAGTTTATGGGATTCAAAATTAGACAAGTTAATAGACAAGCTCACAACTATGGAAGAGGCCTAGAAAAGGCTAAAAGGATAATTCGAGTAAGTAGCGAACAATCATGCTTCTTCCATTCACAACATAGAGGTTTAAATGGGCCAGCTTGCCAACAAATTATGTACAAGAAATGTGGAAAGCTTTCAATATGGAAGCAAATCCAAAAGAGCAATTTAAGGCTATCACACTTGGGAGTGTGAAAGAGCTAAAAGAATAAGCTAAACCACTCATTGTAAAGGACCAAAAGAAGAAGAAAAAGGGTGAACAAAAGAACAAAGACCCTCCTTATATTCCTTCTTTGCCTTACCCACTAAAAATACCATTCCCATAAAGACTTCATAATAACAAATTAGATACACAATTTCCAAAGTTTGTGCAAAAGCTGAAGAAATTGCAAATTACCTTACCCTTTATGAAAGCTTTGAAAAGCATACCCACGTATGCAAAGTTTATTAAGGACATATTATCAAACAAATGGACTTAGGATGACAATCAAATGATAGTCATGACGGAAAGTTATAGCTCCTTTATTACAAATCATATGCCCTCACAATTGAAAGATCTAGGGAGTTTTACGATACCCTGTGTAAATGGTAATATAGAGATTTCTAAATGCTTAGGTGACTTAGGTGTAAGTATTAATCTTATGCCTTCGTCAATTTTCAAGAAATTAGGCTAGGAGATGTGAAGCCAACTTCTATGATTATTCAGTTAGTGGATCAATCTATAAGAAACCGTTTAGCATGGTGGAGGATGTGCTTGTAAAAGTAGACAAGTTTATCATTCCTATGGATTTCGTTGTGCTAAAATTTGAAGAGGATTAAAATTGTCTGATAATTCTTTGTATTCCAGTTTTAAACACTGGAAGAGCCTTGGTAGATGTCCATAAAGATAACGTCATCTTTCATATTGTTGATGAATAAGTGAAATTCAATATGAATAAGATATTAAAGAATTGGAAGTAGGGTAACTCATTCATGAGAATTGATGTAGTCAAATATTTAAAGGAGTAGGAGGAAGAAGAATAGATGATAGTGGAGATTAAATTTAAAGAAAATAGTGAAGTCTTTGTTGAAGAAGTAGTAGAAGAAGAGAGGACAAGGGTGATTAAAGAAAAATAGGAGCAATTCCCCTTCTTAAAGGACAAAATGCTAGATTTAACCAAATATTTGGGGAGTTTAATCATTCCCCATTTTATTGACAGTTTGCTACAGAAAAGGACATTATTGAACTTAGTAGGTTTTCTTAATTTGATTAATCATGTCATTATTATCTTGAAATATATAGCTTATTTACAAGCTACTAAGCAAAAATTGGGTGAAATAGATAGAAACAAGTTAGTCAGACCCAGGTTGAGCATAAAAGGAAGAGCATGCCAAGCTAATAACGTTAACTAAGCGCCACTTTGAAGGCAGCCCAAGAATTATGATTTTGTTATTTTATTATTTTCTTTTCTACTTTCTTTTCGTTTAATTTATTGTTACTTTGTTACTTATATTTTTTATGTTTATTTTGTAGGGAATGAAGTTTTGGAATTTTATGGCATAGTTGTCTCCAAATCATTACCCACAACATTACTACCTCAATCTTCTTAATAGGTTTCGTGCTATTACCTTTTTTATTTCTTTTCTTCTTATTTCCATTTATGTTTTTTTTCTTATATTAAGGACAATATGTTATCTAAGTGTGGGTAGGATTATGCATTAGCATTTCATGTATGTGACTTTTGAATAACATATTGTCTTAGTTTTGATTAGGTTGACATTGTGTGAATAGATATTGCATATGTGTGAATTGTGTGAATTTGTCAATGACAATAATTTGATGGAATTAGTTTACCTTTAAACATGGTCATTGAATTTATAAAGGCATATTGATTTGTGAATTTTAAGTTTTAAGTACCTTTGGTTGAATATTCATGTTAATTAGGATATGAAATTCATTTTTTCACTTTAGGAATATTTTTTATATACATTTATAATTATAGTCAATTGAATGAGTTAGCATCATTAGTAACCTTTCATGAGGATGATTGACTAAAAAGAAATAAGGTAGGCTATGTGAATAATAAAAAGTGTGCATTAAATAAATAACTATTCCACTAGCCCTTTTGAAACAAATATTGGGTTATGAATATAATTGGTAGCCAATTGAGAATGTAATATAGCTGACTAACTGGGGCATTCATGACAAAATGTTTATCTTCGTCTCAAAAGGTTACATTCTAACTAAGCTAATTAATAAATCTTGTGCTAGTTGAGCAACTGGGGGGTATTTATAATAAGGTGTTTGCCTTCATGTCAAAAGACTAGGTTAACATTAAAGAAAATTAAAAAGTGGTGTTTTGATAAATAAATCCTACTCATCTTTTAAAATAGCATAATTTTTCATGAAGGGATATCTAGTGATAGTTACAATTTTAAATGATTGCTAATTATAAATGTATGTGTACAAGTGCCATAGGTGAATGAATATGATGTTAATGTTTTGATTAATATCTATGTTCAATTCACTTAACCATGAAATGCATAGGTTAGTATATTGGCACATATTGATTGATTGATGTTTCTGGTTAAATTGATTCCATAAAATTTGATGTCATTGTCTCATTATTGCATATTACATGAATGTATGCTTGTGTGTTTTATCTTTGGTTTACTTTCTTTTTTTTTGTTTTTTCTTGAGGACAATCAAAAGTTTAAGTGTGGGGATGTTGATAGCTATAGTTTATACTATGTTTTGATAGGTGTTTTAATGCATTTTTAGGTGTTTATTAAATGATTATTGTCTGTATAGGCTTAGAATTGTGTTAATGTGAGTGATTGTATGTATTATAAGTGTTTGTTTGGTTTAGAGAAAGAATTGAATCCTAATTATATGTTTCATAAGGTGTTTGATGTGTTTGTAAGCATATGGAAACAGGAAATTAAAGAAAGGAGAAGAATTCAGATGAAAACGCGACATAAAATGAAGATTCAAAGCATAGAAGAGATGCATAACTGTGCATCATCCCTTACACGTCTCCTAGCCTATGAAAATTCATGATTTTTAGCAATTTTTGTAATGCATGGTTTGATGTATAGTTGTGTATCCTACCATGCATCTACCAGATAGCAATTCTTGTAAATTTCAAATTTTCCAACACGTGAGTTTCTTCGGTCTTTTAACATTTTGGGACTATTTTGGAACCAAATTAATTAGCAAAACCCTAGAAACAACCTTACGACCCTAACCAGATATTTAAGAATGTGAAAGACACAAAAAATGCAATAGCCATCTTACGGAAGTGGATCAAATAAAGGTGATCAAGAAGAATGTCAAGAATTCCAACTTTTTAGATCAAGCTCCAAACTAAGTTTTTTTCTTCTTTCCTTTTGTTATTTTCTTCAAATTTGATATGCAAAACTAAATTCTTATATATTTATTACATTCATGAAGTTCTAATTTCCAAATTAGGGTTTATTCCAATTTTATTTTATGAACTTGATTATTATTGACTCAATACAAAATTCTAGTGATGCGATAATTGTGCATTTCATACTTTGGCAATAAATAAAGAAAGTGACTGGAAAGTATTTTGATTAAATTGTGCGACGAGATATGGTATTTTAATAAGGCATGTGATTATCAAATTAAGTATCATTCAAAGTGAGATCCTGTGTGAGAACTTGATTATCCAATAGATAATGTTATATCTAATTGAATATGTTAGGAAAATTTTATGAATCAAAAGGTTGTAAAATCTAGAATGTTTGTATTCAATTAGGGTTAATTAATTAGATCTTGAGAGAGAGTAATCAATCCCATAGGAAATATAGGATTGACACGTAATTGGTTTAATAATAGTTAAGGGGGCAGAATAATGAAAGAATAAATCCTAAGCATTCATCCTTGATTAGCCTTACATTAATTTAGCAGCTCACTTATTATTTGTTATTTGCTTGATTTTGTTTAATTTATTTAATTTCTACTATTATTTTTCACTCATATCATATTTTATCACCTTAGACAAAGTTAGGTTCAATTCGTTTTAGATAGTTCCTCATGGGATCGATACTTTTCAATACTACAAGTTACTATATATATACTTGCAAGTATTGAGAGTTTTATTATATATAAAACTTGCTAAACTCATAACCCTAGAGCAATTAGAGAATTAAAGATAAATTAAAAGACTTTAATTTATCCAATCCTAAATATGATTTAGGGTTATAATTTATACCCATTGTCAATATATTTGGGAACCTAATGAATCACACACAAAGAATGAGCTAAAGAGGGAAGGATTTTTAATCAAGTTAGACTTAATTGTAAAGTTTCATAAACGTTACTATTGAATATGAGATATTTAATAACCAAGGATCAATATGAGATATTGGATCTTTTTTGTACATGTAATTATAATTTAAGTTTAATTGAAATTGAAATTTTATTACAACTAAATTACTAAAATGTCCACAACCTATTATATATAAGTTTAGGCTCAAAGGGAGCTAGCACTTCTTACCTAATGATGGAAAATTATTTGTCTATATTTATATACCCATATTTAGTGTATTTTGCTTGTTATTTAATAGTTTTATAGTATTTTTGGTACTTAATTAGTGCAAGTGTATTTTTAGGTGATAATTTCCTTTATTGACCAAGAGGATATGTATTCAGGTGAAATAGTGGCATTCATGGAATGGAATAATTAGAGCAATTATTGAGATACATGGTTGTGTACAATGACCGTGTAAATCACTATAAATTTATGGAGCTCCAAAGACACGATTTCTGCTTGTGTCGATTTACACGCCTGTGTATGTTGACATATATGGTCATGTGTCTTGCCTGTGTAATTCTCAATGACTATGAAAAGTCACAAATTGATGTGTTCTTAGAGGTACATGGTCACCTACACAACTGTGTAAATGCATGTGTATATTCTAAAAACCTTGTGTAGGTGACCACGTATCTCCAAAAGCCCTAGTTTGTTAATATATAAGGATATTAAGATGGCTACAAAAAAGGAGGAGATGAGAAGCGATTGAATTCATAAAGAGGTAGCTAGAGTTGGAAAAGACACCTAAAAAGGAAGAACAAAAGAACAACAATAGTCTACACATCATAAAGAAGAAGATTAAAAAGTTGAAGCATTAAGTCAACATAGATTTCCAGAAATTCCAAATCAAGGCTTTTAAGCAGCTCATTATTTTCTTATTCTATTTCATTTCCCTAGATTTCAATTTTAAATAGTTGTGTTTTAAACATGATTATGGAATTATAATTCTATATTAGGGTTTATTATTGAATTGTCTTATCTAACTTTAATCTTGTTGAATTCATATAGTATTGCTTTATAGTATTTTTTGTGCTTATACTTAATGTGAATCAAGTTATTTGTGTTAAGTTGCGTAACGAGAGTTAGTACCTTAATAGGCTTATAAATATTAGTTTAATAAAAAATTGAAGAGAGATCTTAATTATGAATTAATTATCCTTATGATTGTTTCAAATCCAAATGCGTAGTTAGGAGTAGTTTTAGGAATCGAGAGATTACATCTCAACTTTTATCTATTTCAGTTAGGATTACTTGATTAGATCTCAAGAAAGGGTAATCAAAACCTTAGGATATCTAGGATCAAGCATAGTTGAATTAACAAGATAAAGGGAATACAAAACAAGGATATACTAACTCTTAAGTTTCCATTATTGATTAACTTTGCCCTTATTGCTATCATCACTGGTTCCATTATTAAGTTTTACTATTTTTTAATTTCAATTAATTTATTTTAATTTTTAGTTAATTTAAGCTTTTATTACATTAAACAAAATGCATTCAATTTGTTAGGTGACTAATCCAATCCATGTGGGAACATTATCTTATGTTCTACAATAGACAATCTATATACTTGTGGTATTGCATATATTAAAACAACAAACAAGTTTTTTGGTGGTGTTACTAGGGAATTGAAATTTTAGCAACTTATTCGATTTGAATTCTTTTGATTTAAGGACTATAATACTTTTCTTGTGTGATTCCAACACAAGAAAAGTATTATAGTCACACAAGAAAAGTATTATAGTCCTTAAATCAAAAGAATTCAAATCAAATAAGATGTCAAAATTTCAATTTCGTGGCAATGACACTAAAAAACTTATTGATTACAACAAGTTTTTAAGCAACTTTTAGGTCTTTTCTTCCAACCCATTGAGGCAATATGACATGGACATGAGTTACTTCAATGCATATAATTTTGAGTGGCAAAACCACCTAAATTATTGTTGGATTAATAATGTAGGGAACAATATAAGAGAATAAGGTCCACCAAGTTTTCGACATGATAAGCTTGGATCTTTGGAGTTAAAGTTGGAAAAGTTGATGGGCATGCTAAGCTCTAAGTTCAGTAGCTAAAATAAAATTCAAAAGAGGATGGAAGCCACATTTGATCAAATAATGAAGAACTACTTGTCTTCTCTTCAAAACTTAGAGGTTCAAGTTGTGCAACTTTCCAATACATTTTTAATAAAGAATGTGGTCTAAGTAACACGGAAGCACAACTGATATCCATATTGTGTTGTGACATTTATGGGAGTAACCATTAAAATCATGAGTTTTAGGCACTAGATTATATATGGAAGCATCCATAATGCATACAAAATTGTTCTCAGAATACACCATATGAGCATACTGATAATCCAAAGTGGAGTAACTGTTACACTAACGCATGGAATGATTACACTTTAACTAAATCTTTAATGAAAGACTTTGCCAAAGGTGAGGCTAGCCATCATATATTCAAAGAGAGTTTTTTTTTTTGTTTAAAGACATTGAGTTAGATACGACAAGTTATTGAAGCTTATTAATGCCTCAAAGAAAAAAGAAAACAGAGGTTGATTTCATGAATGAAGTTGCGATTCAAAAATAGAAAGAAGAATAGATGATAGAGGAAATAGAGGTTGAAGAAGAGAAAGAAGTCTCTATTCAAAAAGCGAAAGTAGAAGAGTGGATAAAGGTAATTGCAAAAAATAAAAGAGCAAGTCACCTTCCCACAAACTGATATGAGCATGACCTTTGGACTTTATAAGCGAAATGGCGCCAAAGATGAGCTAGTAATACTAGAGGGAGCAATAACAAGATCAAGAGCTAAGAAGTTCAAAGAAGCGCTTCAATCTTATGTGGGCTGAATTATAGATAGCATGGAATCTCAAAAGACAATGAGGGCTAATGACAAGAACTAATCAAGTTGTTCAGAATGAGCAAGAAGACTTTCCTTCTTATTTAATTAACTATTTTACATTAGAAGCATAACTTTCGGCAGCCCACTACATATGTCTTGGGCTTGTTTAAAACTTTTATGTTTAATAAGTTGTATTTTAGAAATATCAATTTAGGCTTTAATTATTTTAGTAAAAGGACTATGTTTTAAGGTCTTTTTCAAAGTTAGGGTTTCTTTCTTTTCAAGAGGTATAAATACATCATATTAAACATTATTTAGGGTGAGATTGGTTGAATAACGAATTCTATAAGGGAGGATTTCTTGTCTTCTTCTATTGCATCAAGAATATAGTTCTTATCAAGGTAAAAACTTGTAGCAAATTTCTATTCTTGTTTTCAAATCAACCTTATTATATGTGTTTCCTTTCATATAATTGATTGGGGGTTCATTAGGGTTAGGGATTCGTCTTGTTCATGTTCTATCTAAAGTGTGTGTTTAAGGGGTTTCAGGTTCTTTAGCCTTGGAGTTCCCTATCATTTGGTATTAGAGCTTGGATTAGGATAAATTCTTATTTATCTTGTGTTCATATGTTGTTATTATTGTTATTTTCCATTAGAACTCAAAATTATGGCTCATCTTATTATTGTGTTTTTTTGAAAAAACAAAAATAAATCAGTACCTAGGCATGAAGAAAGCATTGCTATAGTAAAAAAAATTTAAATGAATGAAAA